>PVKP010023696.1:0-35941 GCA_004027715.1 Plecturocebus donacophilus
TGGGGAGGTCGGGGAGGGATAACATGGGGAGAAATGCCAGATGTAGGTGATGGAGGGATGAAGGCAGCAAACCACATTGCCACGTGTGTACCCATGCAACAATCCTGCCTAATCTGCACATGTAACCCGGAACCTAAAGTACAATTTTAAAAAAATGTAAATCAAAACTACAAAGAGACATCAATTTGCACATGCTAGGATAGAGGAAAACAAAAAAGACAATAAGAAGTGGTGGTGAGCATGTGGAGAGGCTGGAACTCTCAAATATTGTTACTCAAATTATAAACTGGTACAGACACCTTTGAAATGATTTGACAGCTTTGCAAAATGTCAACGATGAACCTCCCTTATGATCTAGCCCTTCCATGCCCAGGTACATACATAGAAAAATAAAAACATGTCTACACACACCCACAAAAAAATACTTTAAAACATTTTAAGCCTAGAAACTCGGCCAAGCATGGTGGCTTACCCCTGTAATCCCAGCACTTTTGGAGGCTGAGGTGGGTGGATCAACTGAGGTCAGGAGTTTGAGACCAGCCTGGCCAACATGGTGAAACCCCTTCTCTACTTAAAAAAAAAAAAAAAAAAAAAAAATTAGCCAGGCATGGTGACAGGTGCCTGTAATCCCAGCTACTCAGGCAGTTAAGGTAGGAGAATCGCTTGAATCCAGGAGGTGGAGTTTGCAGTGAGCCAAGACCATGCCATTGCACTCCAGCCTGGGCAACAAGAGCGAAACTCCATCTCAAAAAAACAAAACAAAACAAAAAAACCTAGGAACTTACCTGACCATAAGAACTGGAAGAAAAAAGCTATTATTTCTCCCCTTCCAATATGTATCAAGTATCTTTAGGAGGTGGAGAGAGTTGGGGGTAAGGAATTCCACAGCCTAGGGTGATTAATTTTGCCAATGTTGAAAAGCTTTAACATACCCACATCTAAGAAAAATGTATAGCTTAATTTTTAAAATCAAAATGTAACAGAAATTGACCCTTTTATTTTGAAACAAAGTAATGAAAATTAACATAAACGTAGAGCTAGGGCAAACTGGCTTGTTTATAGCTAGCTAGAAAAACTATTCAGAAGGAATCTAAAGCTTAAGTAAATGCTTCCTATTTCAGAAGCCTTCCTGAAACTATATTAACTCAAATGAACTCAAAATGTATAAGTCCACTTCTTACAGGGTCATTGCTCAAACAACATCCTACAAGGTTAACTCAAAATGAAGGAAAGTTAGGAAAAAAGTCTTTCTTTCCTCAAAATAAACCAAAGTATATTTTTTAAAAAGTATTTTTAACAGTGGCCAATTCTTGTTTCCTACATTATCAAAGATAAATAAGACAGCTAAAATAAAGTAATAGAAAATTAAAACTATGGTAACGATCACAGTCTTCTCTTCCTTTAGACTTCACAGGCAAGATTAGAAGTATCTCTATGCTATAGTTAAATAGATACTCTGGGTATGAGAAAATTAATCATAAAAAGTTTACTTTCCATTAATCTAATGAAAGGTGTTCTGCTAGATGATGCAAGGTATAGAAATTTGAAATAAAGTCACTGCTCTCGAGGTAGCTCTCATACTGTAGGTTTAAATATGCAGGCAAATAGACAGATACAGATATATGTGTATAGATGAGAACATATAGTTTTAGAACTCTGTTCATAGGAAATAATCTGAAGTGCAAACATATTCAAAAATGTTCACATCATTCATTGCTATTTATAAATATCAAAAAACTAAAAGCAGATTTTGTTGGAATGATTGCTACTAGACTTGCCCTCTTGCTACAAACAACTAGGAAACTGTACAAAATGTGTGAAGCATATGTTTTCAAACATTGGGAAAAGGCAGCAAAGAATTGTGGTCTTAATGTTTACATTAAACATTAGCGTATAGGCCCTAATTAGTAAGATAACAAAAAAAAAGGAGTGTGAAGGCTAGAAAGAAAGAAGCAAGTCTATCTTAATTCACAGAAGATGTAATCATATATGTAGTTAATTCTAAAGAATCCATAAAATAACTAATAAAAATTATCAGTTTAGCAAGATCAAAGTGTGCAGGTGAATAGAAAAAAAAAATAAGTTGTATTTCTATATACCAACAACAAACAGTTGAAAGAAAATAAAACACGATGCCATTTATGCTACTATTTGAATACAAGAATACTTATGGATAAGTTTAATAAAGTACATATAAGACCTGCACACTGAAAATATTGCTGAGAGGAATTAAAGATGATCTTAATAAATGGAAAGATACACCATGTTCATTTATCAAAACACTGAATACTGGTAAGACATTTTTTCCAAAAATGACCTATATATTAAATACAATCCCATTCAAAATCCCAAGTTTTACTTGTACAAATTGCCAAGCTAACCGTAAAATTTATATAGAAATTCAAAGAAGGAGGAGGAAGAGAAAGAGGTGACCCAAAAATTTGAAAAGAAAAAATTTGAAGAACTTACCTGATTTCTGGCCTTATCATAAAAGTACAGTAATGAAGACATTGTAGTATTGGCATAAGGACAGACATATAGATTGGTGAAACAGACCAGAATACAAAATAGACTCACAAAACAAAAGTATCAAGGTAATTCAATGGGGAATGGATAGTCTTTTCAACAAATGGTCCTGGAACTAAACACATGGGGAAAAAACTGAACCAGAACTCTTACCAAACATCACACAAAAAATAAGTAAATGGATAAAACCAAAAACTATTAGAAGCAAATATGGGAGAATATCTTTGTGACCTTGGAGAAGTCAAAGATTTCTTATAAAAGGAATAGAAAGCTATAACCATGAAAAGATGATAGAATGGACTGTGTCAAAATTAAACTTTATTCTCTGAAAATTATAGGTAAGAAAACAAAAACGCAAGCCACCAAATGACAGAGCATATCCACAGGACATGTATGTATGAAATGAATATATTTCCACAATGCACAAATAGCAATATATCCACAATGCGCAAACAGTTCTTACCACTCAATTATAAGAAAACAAATAAAAAAAAAGAAATGAACTACTGATGCATACAACATGGATGGATCTTAAATGTGTTATGCTAAGAGGAAAAAGCTGGACTCAAAATGTTACATACTGGGTGAGTCCATCTATCTATAAGACATTTATTTAAAAAATATAAAATTATAGGAACAGAAAATAGATCGGCGATTGCCAAAAACTGTGGGTAAGCAGAGAGGTTAATTACTTAAGAGCAATGTGAGGAAACATTTTGAGGTGATGGAAGTCTTCTGAATCTTGATTATGGCAGTAGTTAAAAGATACTTTTATCAAAACTCATAGAACAGTACACCAAAGATAGTGAATTTTACTCAATATAAATAAAAAGTGACTGCAAAAAAATGAAACAACATACCAATACTAAGACATCAAAATGACTAAAATTAAAAAGTGTGACAATATCAAATGCAAGTAAGGATGAGGAACAACTACAACTTCCATACTTTGGAAAACAATTTGGCAGTTTCTTGTAAAGTTAAAAATAGACTAATGATACAACCCAGCAATTCCATTCCTTGATATTTACCCAAGGAAAATGAAAGTATCTGTCTAGACAAAGACTTGTTCACAAATATTCACAGCAGAGGAAGTGGCAGCAAACTTTAAAGATACTTCTTTCCACTCTGACTCACTGCTAGGTACTTTGCCACCCCTAGCCTTCTTCCTCCCTCAAGCCCCTGGGTTCCTAACACTGCCAGAGCCTTTTGTTTGGGGCTCCCTTATCAATGAGAAAATACAGACCCCCAAAGCCTGTGCTGATCCAATCTACCATGGGGAAAAATGTAACTGGGAAATGGGTAGAGTCCTCAGCACTTTCTCTGGTTTAGCTTCTTGTTTATACAATCACAGTAAGTAATTAAAGGCTTGACTACTATTTTGATTTTGGTTTGTTGTCTTAAAAACTGGTACTTCAGACATCTAGCAGCTCAGCTGAGCCCCAGACAATATGATTGTATAAAGAGATGCAAATTATTTTTGATGAAATTTGACATTTATTACTTAAAAAAAAATTTTTCAGCAAATAGAAATGAAAAGGGATCACCTCGATCTGTAACATTTAACTACGGAAAACCTGCAGCTGATATAATAGCAAAACATTGAGTATCTTCCTCAAAAGATACATAGAAAAAAAATGAATGTCATTCTTTACTATTTCTATTAAATTTGTACTGGAGATCCTAGCCAGTGCACTAAGATAGCCAGGACAAAAAGACATAGGTAATGGAAAGGAAGAAGTATGACCCTCTTTACTTTCAGATGATATGATTGTATACATAGAAAATCCAAAGAAATTGACGTGACTAATAGAGCTAATGAATAAATTTAGAAATGCTGTTCTATATCTTGATTAAAAACTATATCTATACTACTGTATGCATGTCAAAAATAACAGAACTGTGCATAAAATGGGTGAATTTTACAGTATATAAATCATACCATAAAAAAATTAGAATTTTATCTTAGGATAAACAGATCAATATATAAATGGATCACATCTCTACATCTTAGCAACAGTAACTAAAAATAAAATTTTAAAAATGATACCATTTAGAATAGAATTAATCATATAGGAATAAATTTAACAAATGATGTGCATGACCTCTATAATGAAGGTAATTAAAGATATCTAAATTAATGGAGAGGTATATGGTGCTCATGAATTGGAAAAAAAACCATAATTTTAAGATTTCAATTTTTCCTAAACTGATCTATAGAATTGTTACAATTCCTACCAAAATCTCAAAGGTCTTTAAGCAAATTTTGGCAAAATTAATGTAAAATTTATATGGAATAAATAGCCAATACAATAGCTCACACAATCCTGAAGAAGAGGAAATGTAAAGGACTTATGCTACCAAAGTAATGCCAAAGTAATCGATATAGTGTATTATTGACATAAGGACAGACAAACAGGTGAAAAGAACACACTAGTGAGTTTCAACCTAGACCTGTATATATACATTCCATTGATTTTCAATAATCAAGGTAATTCAATGGAAAAAAAAGGAATTTTTCTTTTCAATATACAATACTGGAACAACTGGGTATCTATATAAGAAAAATGGACATAAATACAAAATCTGAAATTATAAAGATTCTCAAAGAAAACATATGATAATATCTTCATAGCCTTGGTGCTTACTATTTTTCAGACAAGATGCAAAAGGCATTGAAAGGGGATAGACATGAGGGAGCTTTCCAGAGTAATGAAAATGTTCCACATCTTCACTTGGTTGGTAGTTACCAAAGTGTATACAATTGTTAAGTAATAATTAAGCTGTTCACCTAAGATCAGTGTATATCACTTTATGGAAATTATAACTCAATTTAGTACTTTTAACGTGCAAAAAAATGCCCATGACAACTTTACTTTAATAACCCACAAACTAAAAACAACCCAAATGTCAATCAACAGTGTGGTACATCAATAAAATGGAACTCTACTGTGCAAGAAAATAATAAACTATGGACACACACCACGATGTGGATGAATCTCAAAATAATTATGCTAAGTGAAGGAAGTCAGAACAAAGAAGGTACACATATCATATATTTGCATTTATATAAAAATCTGGAAGATGGAACTTTGCACTGTACAGAAAGCAGATGAGTGGTTATTTAGGGATGGAGGACGGGGGTAGGAAGGGAAGGATTACAAAGAGGCATGAAAATCTTTTGGAGTGATTTATATGTTCATTATCCTGAATGTTGTGATAGTTTCACAAGTGTATACATATGTCACAACTCAAATTGTACACCTGAAATATATGCACTTTATTGTATGTCAATTATACCTAAAATTTGCTTTAAAATCATAGAAGTAAACCAGGCGTCGTGGCTCACACCAGTAATCTCAGCACTTTGGGAGGCTCAGATTGGAGGATCCCTTGAGTCCAGGAGTTTGAGACCTGCCTAGGCAACAAGAGACCTTGTCTCAATAAAATCATAGAAGTAGATTTGAGCTAAATAAGAAAGCATTTTCCTTCTAATTACCAGAAAAATAGAATCTTAGAGTCCAAAGGGACCTCATGGATATGTTGGCAGACAAAGCAGCATCCACCTTCTATTTGAGTATTTTTAGTAAAGGAATATTCCTATTACTAATGAGACATTTCCATTACTAAGTAGCAAATAATTAATTCTTAGAAAATTGTTGCTATCTAGACTTCCTGTAACTTAACCTATTGATTCTAAATCTTGCCTCTTGGTGTTATCCAAATAAATCTACTCCTTCCCCAAATTCAACATCCATTCAGCAACTACTTATTGAGAGATAACTATATATAAGAAACCAGTGCATGCACTGTGGTGAATAAAAAGACATGTAACATAAGAACTCTAATTTCATGATTTTTCCAATTTAGTACCTAAAAGTAACTGCAACTTTAGCTCATTTTTTGTGTGTGTCTCCTCTGCTGTGGTTTGTGTAGCAAGAATATTTCTGACTTCATTTGGATTGAAGATGGTAGTCAAGATGAGTACAATCTAGTATCTACATTTTCTGTTTAGTATTTTAACTGTATCTACCACAATGAATCAAATTACGACATCATATTATCAATTTCTCAATCCCTAAACCAATGTAGTATACTGGAGAGAGGATGAGAGTAAGATTCAGAAAATACAGCTTCCATCTCTGCCTCTGCAACTAAATAGCTAGTTATCATCTTTTATTAATCACTTTCATGTAAAAGATGGAGTTGGTCTCTGTATAGCAGTGGTTGTCAAATTTCTTGGTCTCAAGACCTTTTTATTCTCTTAAAAAGTATTGAAGACCCCATCATTTGGATTACATCTATCAACATACCATATAAAAATTAAACTGAGCAATATTTAAATTTATTTATTCACTTTCAAGTGATAAACCTGTTAAATGTTAACATATATTATGAATTTTTATGAAAATTACTTATACTTTCCAAAACAAAAAATAGTGGGAAGAGAGATTATTTTACTTTTTCTGTAGATTTCTTTGCTATGATAAAAGCTGGATCTTCCTATCTGCTTCTTCCTTTCTTCTTTGGAATACATTGCCTTAGTTAAAATATGTGAAGAAAGTCTGGTTTCAAATAGTTATATAGCTGGAAAAGTGTGCATTCTAATAGCCTTTTAAGATAAAGTTAGTTGTAATGTAGAATCTAAAACTTTATCAACTAGCTTTTTATATTCAATTACATTAAACTTGTTGATCTGTCTTGTCCTTTGAATGGATCTTTTACCTATGCATGATTTTGTAACACTGTGTATTAGTCATTTGGAAAATGTTAGTTCACTGAGGTATGCAGAGCTTCCAAATGTTAACACAATTTATTGTACAATATAAAAAATACACATTAATATAATTACCACCTGTATTAGAAAAGTCTAAGATTTGGGAAGCTGTCACACTCACAGTGTCAGGGCCAAGTTTTCTGAAATTTTCATTCTTACTTGAAAAGCTCAAATTTTTCATTAGCCACAAATACTGCCATTAGTTTTCCCTGAAGTGATAGGCTCTCTGTGCTCATTTTCAAGAAAATGCCTGCCAAATACCCAAGTATAAATAACCACAGTTTGTCTCAGTTGTTTTTTCAAGCAAAAATTAATTTTGGCTGGGCTTGGTGGCTCATCCCTGGTGGCTCATGCCTGGAATCCCAGCTCTTTGGGATGCCAAAGCAGGAGGACCTATTGAGGCCAGGAGTTCAAGACCAGCTGGGGCAACACAGTTAAGACCTTGTCTCTAAGACAAACAAAAAAGCATTCCATGCAAAAATCAACTGGTTCAGCTGGCAACTCAAACAATTGCACAAGTGCTTTTCCTAGAAACAACTATCTTACTTCAGCGTACAGAAGTACTTTGTGTATACTTCTCATTTTGTCATATGTAATATTAAAAAGACATACACTCAAGGGTCAAAATTCAATAAAAATTAATGCTACATTGAGGACATTCTGAAGTAAAACTGGCTCCCCCCCATTGAGAGTATGAGGAATACAACTACTAAGAAAATATGGTACATTGCACTAGTAATTTAATTCACCATCAGTGCAAATGTCAACATAGTGAAAAAAGTAAACATTCTTCATATTTGCTATGAATTGTATGTTTGTGTCCCCTCCAAAAACATCCATATATTTTAAAATTTTAATCTCCGAGGTGACGGCATAAGGAGGTGAGGCTTTTGGGAGACGATTATGTCACAGGGTGAAGCCTTCATTAATGAGATTACTGTCTTTGAAAAGGACCCTCCAGAGAGGAAACCCTTTTCCCTTTTCACCATGTGAGGTCATAGTGAGAAGGTACTATCTATGAACCAGATAGAGGGCCCTCACCAGACACTGAATCTTAGGTTTGATCTGCCTTGATCTTCAACTTCTCAGCTTTCAAAGCAATGAGATATAATTTGTTGTTTATATACCATCCAGCCTGAGGCATTCTGTTATGGCAGCCCAAACAGACTAAGATAATATTACTGATAAAATATTCCTCACGTTCTCTAATAGGATCTCAGGAACCCCAGGGGTCCCCAGGCCACAGTTTGAGAACTACTAGCCTAAAAGATCACGAATGTCCCTCCAGCTCTAAAATGCCTATGAACAGACAACAACTTTCATTTGTAGAACTCCACAAAACATTAGTTTCCCTAGATAAGTAATATATCTTACATTTAACAAATACACCAATTTCTTACAAATCTTTTATATCAATTGATCCTGAGGACAAACTCATGAGGTTGTGAAACGAACTGTTTCTTTCTTACCCCCAAAAAAACCATGAGTTTATTTAGATATTTTTCACTCTCCAACTTTTCTAGGTAGCAATGTGTTTTGGCCTGGTGAGGCGCAGGGAGAGGTGGTTGTGTAAGTGAATGGTCTAACACTACCTTTATGTCCCTATTCCATTTGCCAATGTACTGGTGTAGCCATATACATATAACACAATTATAACCAATGATAAATAAGAGATGTTTTCAGTATGGTGCTGTGGGACTCCTTAGAAAGTTTTCATTGCTAGTAAAAAGAGATACACATGAATAGTTCAGAACAAGGGACACTGATATTAGAGGGCAAGTTGATAGGCAAAGTATGGCAGAACAGAAAAATGGAAAGAACTTTGGTCCTTAATGGTGTCATTATGTGGTTGAATTAATTAACTTTGGAAATAATCTACCACCAAATTTCTTGTTATGTGAGCTAAAAATTGTCTTTTTTGTTAAAGACAGTTTTTTTAATCACTTGCAAGAAAAATAACCTATCTGATATAAACAGGCACCATCATGCCTACCTTCCACATACAGAAACATTTTACTACATCACTTAAATTGTGAAAATAAGGACAGAGAAGGACCAGTCCTCCTTTAGCAAGGTCCTGGATGGCTTGTAAATACAGAATACACTAAACAGTTTTTCAGTCGTGTCCCACTTTAATATCACTCCCCTGCTCAAAGTTTCATATATCTTATAGTACTCAATTGATGTCATATATACTATAAAAGAAATTTGGAAAGCAAACAAGCCAGTTTTCCTATATACAGGAAAAATATTATTTGATTGAATTATAAGATGATACAAATTCATTAACAGAATTTCTTGAAGTCTTATTTTATTACTCACTATCAAAAACACAATTCCATTAACCAGACTAACACTTGCTTGTAAATGGTACTTACATTTTCTACAAGTTAGTAAGTATCTGACATTTACATCAGATTTAGTAAAATTAAAAGAAGCTAAAAATTAAATTTAGCAAACGCCTGTTTCTTTTATAAGATTTGCCTTTGACTGTCTTTAATGAATGAATAAGAATGGATTTAAGGTTCCCATTTCAACAGGGTAGCAAGTGCCATCATAGACTACCCTTTTGGTTAAAGGCCAGCAGAAGCTACTAAAGGAATAAAGTGCGATTGGACCTGGACTGATTATGAAGGTAAATAAATTCAAGCACTGATGCATAAAATGAGAATCTGCTTTATTAAAATGAAAGGAACCTATGTGTCAGATATCACACTGAAGAAGTTTCTCTAAAATCCTCAAGAATTACTATTTAAAAACAAATCTTTATAATAAAGATTTAGCTAAGTGTCTGGGAGGTTCATGTATAATGTTAATTAGAAAGAATGTATTTTCAAAATTACTTCTGTTCCATGGCTGCTATCATCAGAAAGGGATGAGAAGATGGAATGATTGCATTTTAAAAAGTAAATCATTAGAGGATAGAACCAAATCATCCAACCAACTGGGAATTAATTGAGCATCAATTCCATAGTCACTGCAGTAGACAGGAAAAAAAAAATTAAGACTGTCTCACAGACACTCATATACACTACTGATAGGAGTATAATTGGTAAAACCATGCTGGAAAGTAATTTGGCAAGAGCAGATCCTTATCACTCAGAAGCTTAAAGTTCAGCTATTCATATGCCACCTGGAAAAACCATAATGCATAACAATTTGTGACTTTGCAGAGAAATACATTTGAATTGCACAAGCTACAGTGCTGGCATATAGGCAATGAAGTCATTTGGCTATTGAGGAAATGTGAGGAGAAGGTAAAGTTGGTGTGTTACAAATTGGGAGTGGTACAAAATGGATGGGGGACCTCACATTTCATATATACTAACAAGTTTAATTTTGTAAAAAGAGGAAATTGAAGCTTTGATATTTTCACCACAAAGTGAAAAAAACAGATTAAGAATTAATGAAGGGAAGTTTCTGGAGTATCACCAAGGGAGAGATGAAAGCTAGGGACAGTACTAGGTAAAGACACAGCCATTTAAGTGTAAGCCTTAAAGGCAGCTACAGTGCAGGGGCTGGTGAGGGGGCTGGGGAAAGATGGCAGAAGGGGCTCTCATTTCAGATGCATATTCACAAAACTCTTCTGGGGGAGGGAGAATGTCAATGGATTTGACTAAGTTTACAGTTGTTATAGCTAGGAAGAGGTCAGTGGGAGAGGTATTTGGGGAGGGCAAGCTCCACCTTCTGTCCAGGGGAGAAAAATAGGAGGATGTATTGTTCACAAAATTAAAATGTAAGCCCTTAAGGATGAATGGTCTAGGCAGTTATGGTAAAGACTTATTAAAAGATGAGCCAGCAGAGTATCTTTCTTTAGAATCATCTCAAGTGACCAGTCACAGAAGGGTTTACAGAAAGGGCAATAAGAATTATTCAACTTTTCATGATGACTTTACTTTTCTCTATTATCTATCATGTATGAAATAAGGATTGAGGAGAATCTCATGAGCAGGTTCTAGAGCCTTAGTTTGAATCTTGTCCTAATTATGTATCAACTGCATAACCTTTGGCAAGTTATTTAACCCATGTGGGCCTCTAATTCCCTGTATATAAAAGTGGAAATAACATTAGCTACCTAACAGGACATAATATAGTAACACTAAAGAAAGTTACCATAATTTATCTGTTGATATGGCCTTCCTAAATACCAGAGTCTACTGTATGTATCAAAGACTTGAAAAATAGTGATAGCTTTTAACCCACTAATTCCCCATGAAGGAGGATGTAGCAATAAAATAATAAAAATAAGAAATAATGAATGTTCATGGCAGCACTTCTTACAATGGCTAAAAAAATCTTGACATTTTAAAATATATTCTACAATAAAATAATAAGAATATGGAATAAGAAATGTTCGTGGCAGCACTTCTTATGATGGCTAAAAAATCTTGACATTTTAAAATATATTCTACAAAAGCGAATAGGTAAATAACTTGGGGTGTTTATAAATACAAGTTGTATGTAATAATTTTAAAATAACGTTTTAAAACTAAGAATGTTAGTAACATGGGAAAATGCTTGATAAGTGATCAAGCAGTAAGAAATAAAACTATATGTAGCATAATCCCAACTTACTTTTTTATTTTAATCAATTTATTTTATTTTTTAGTTATTAGCAAGTAAAAGTGCTTAATCAGAATTTTTAGTATATTAAAAATTCAGTATCTTCATGAAATCGAAACTTTACCACAGAAATTGAAACATAAATTGTGCTTAAAATCTCACGATTCACTTTCAAACCTTAAAGTAGCATTTACAATTCAAAAATTGTACTCTTCCAAGTCATGGTTCTATGCTCAATTTATTTTTAAAAACAGATTAGATACATAGGAAAGAAAATAATAAAAACAACAATAATCAAAACACACACCATTATTCTGTGCCCGCCCAGCACAATTCTGGTCTGCTGGTGGAACTGTGGACATTTTAAAATTTTCTTTATATTTTTCAAGTTTCCAACATTAAGCACCTATTACTTTTGCTACCATATAAAATCAACATATGAATTGGTTGAATGAATGAACAAATATACAGTTATTGCCTCAAAAGGGCCCATAATCTAATAGGAAGAACAGATAAAATGTCATAAAACAAAATGCCTGTAAGACCATATAAATGCAGATAATAAACTGGGAGAGGCTAAATATTACAAATGTTCAAAGAAGGGTACAATCAGCCCTTGATTTATAGTAAGAGAAAGTTTCACAGGAGTATTTATCTATTCTCAGTAGTATGTAAACTCCATGAAGGGAAGAACCTTGTCAGAACGCTGTTAGCCATAGTGTCTAGCACAAAATGTTTTGTAGGCAGTACACCTCCATGATTGTAGAAACAGAACAACATGAAAGGAATTTTTGAGAACTTAGAAGTTTCTGAATAAATATCTGCTGAATAAATATAAACATTATGCTGGACTTGAGCAAAGGCTTGGATCCACAGAATTCTAATCAAGATGGAGGGCCAAAATATGTATGTAGTGCTCATGGGATTGTAGGAAAGCTTACCTAGGCTACACTGGAGGGAGCATCTTGTAAAATGTAACGAAAAATAAGGTTGGATGAGGGGAAAGATCACGATAGGCCTTGAAAATCAGGCAGGGGGTGGATTTGAGAGTTGATGTAGTAAGAAATGGTAAGTCAATAAATATCATGACAATAATGAAATCTAAAATTGAATTAACATTTACTGTGGGGTCAAATACTATGTTTTACATAACTTTCTCTCATTTTATCCTCAAAAAAATATGTAAGATAGGTGCTATTCCCTCCCTTTTGCCAATGAGGAAATTAAGGCTCAAAGGTTACTATTTTGCTGAAAGTTACATATCTACCAGTCAGATTTCAGATCTGACTTCAGAGGCCAACCTCTTGAAGACTCTGTATAAGACCTCTACAAAGTCCACAAAATGTGTGAAGAGAGATACCAGAAAAGAATGAGATCACATGTATATTTATTCTAGGGTCTTGGACTGGAATCAGAGGCATCATTATGAATCTATGATTTTAACACATACAAAGAGGGACTTTAATAAATTGATATAGAAACAGGTATGTGTGCATATATACATATATTTCCTAGTTCTGCCTGCTGAGAGAGCCTAGAAGCAATTATACTTCAGTAGCAACAAGTATGCCAAGCACCCAGATCTTGGTTTCTAAATACCATTCTCCAATAAAAAGAATCAGAGCTCCTTGGAGAAAATATTCTGATTCCAGAGTTGGAGCAAGGAAATTAAAAAATGAGTCTAGAACTTCCATGGTGCCGGAAAGTAAGAGGGTGCTTAAAAAATGATGGAGACACATTGAGGGGAAACAGGAACCTATTTGAAAGGGCTCCTGTTGGCCAAATCTGGGGTAATTTCAGCAAAAACAAAAAGTAGTAAGAGTATAATTCATTATAACTTATAGAATAAAACAAATATTCATTAAATCCATACTGCTATATATAGCTGAATAAACAAATATATACATTAACAGTAGAGAAGAGAAAGTTTTTTTACAATATAATTCAATCAGTAAATGAAAAAATGTTGAAGATCGAAATCAATGTCTGTCAAATGTAAAAATAATAATTTATTCAAGCAAGAATCATCAGTGGATGCTAAAATTAGGGGGCAAATGTATGATGAGAAACAGGATATTTACACTGTCTCACAATATTTCCCTGCATAGTCTCACTTTGTAATTACAAAAGGAAAAAATCCTGACTTTATAGTGGATAAACCTAGCAGACACCATCTTAACCAAGTTATCAGGGATACAGAAATCAAACGGTAAATAAAAACACAGGAAAAAATACAAACTCTTATACTGCCATGGGACAGTCACATATATAGATACATGCCTAAGACTAAAGATAGATAGATAGATAGATAGATAGATAGATAGATAGATAGTTTGTGAATAAAATTAGATATGATAGGCAAATTGGTACAAAAAAAACAATAAAACTAAATTAAGCATGTTAAGTAAAGTGTGCTACCATACCCACATACCCTGTTGTTTCACAATAGACACGGTCCTGAAAAGTTTGTTATATTAAAATTAATGCAGTAACTGAGTAATTAAATAACCATAAGGCAAATATTCCTTCAAAACAAATCATCTATCACAAATTACAGTAGTTATACAAGTTGAAATGTTTATATATTGTAATTGCATAAAATCATAAAACCTTCAACAGCATTTGCTTTTAGATGGCTTTTAAATAATCTCACTGTATATAGATACAGATACAGAGGTCAAACTCTGATCTTTTTATTTTAGGCCCAAAGCTCTTTCCATTATACCATGCTGCTTCTCTTAACATCATCAGGAAGACATGTAACCGCCATTATCATTGCCATTTCACCTCCTGTGTCCAAAAAGAAAAAAAACTGGCAGATATCCAAATACTTTACACACCAGTGAATCTCTATAGATCACATACAAAGGAGGCAGTATAGGACAGTCATTAAGTGCAAAGATTCTAGAGTCAAACTGCCTGGATTCAAATTTTCCAGCTTCATAACTTATTGCTTATGTGATAGGATTTCTGGGAATGTACTCAACATCTGTAATTTGTAGTTTTCTCATCTGTAAAGTCGGAATAATAGTGGTATATGTCTCATAAGTCTCTTCTGAAGACTAAATATGATAATGTGTATTATCATATTAGCACAGTGCCTGGCACATAATAAACACTCAAAAATGTTATCTATAATAATAATTATGATGATGAAGACAAATTTTTCCTATGGAGCTCTATACTTCATAGAGAATGAAGTGTTTCACGGCTACAAACAATACTGCTACCCTTGATGAATTCGTGCTGCTGGTCACAGGGTAGATAATACATTTAAAGTAGAGAAAAATATCCAATGTACTGCACAGAAAACAACTTACTAACTATGTAAAGTAGAACTAACATAATTTTACATACTACCCACATCTACAAATCTAAGTGCATATCCCACTGACAGTGAATCAGTGCAGGCATAATTACCTTCACATAAAAATGTTATTTCCATCACTAGAAATTGTTTCCAACTTAAAACTGTCTTCTCTTATTACTAACCTTTAGCCATAGAGCTTATTTTATTCCACCCAATGAACGCTTTACCTAAAAAACAAAAAATCTTCCACATATTTATGATGTACCAATTTGGCATGATTTCAGAGATAAAGAAATCACTTATCTATAAAAGAGTAAAGCAATTTAAACAGCAATGCTTTTTTTGATATAAAAACCCCAATACTAGACTACTCCAGTCAACAACTAGCACTGCCACCATCCAGTTTTACTCTGGAAATGGTCACCGTTATCTCCAGCAATAGTATAGAGAGCAGATATCATTCATATTTTTGATTGATTAAAATTTTGATGTATGAACCAGGAAAAACAAACCCTTGGTTTTAATAGAGGCACAATATCCTAACAATAGGAAAATGGGATGTAAAATGTTCTTTAAAAATTATATAGGAGAAAAAGGGAAAGAACTGTAATTACTTCATGAATACTCAATCATTAGTTTAAGAATCCAAGAAAACAAGCTTGCTCTCAAGTTTTGTCAATAAAAAGAAATCTCATTGTTAACATAAAGTGATTTAATGTAAATTGATGTTTAGTGTTGCTATACATACCTGTATAGTTGTCATCTGATGCAAATTTGTTAATAGCAACATCAAAAAACATACATATATTTAATCAAACATCTACAAAATCTTTTACCCTGGGCCAAATGCTATAAGCGGAGGGCACCAAGATGTTTTTAAAAACTAATTTCAACAGCACAATTGTAGCTTTATCCAACAGTCTGTAGCCTATTGACTGGCTAAACCTTACCCTCATTAAGATGCTCTGCATTAAAAAGAGCACTTTAAAATCATCTGTCTACTTTGATGGAAGAAAATTATGGCACGCATAATTAAAAATATTTGACATGCATGATTTTTCAGCAAATTTGCTATCATAATTATGTGGTGCTCAGAATAATATGAAAGTTTTCATACCTTGGGTACACACCTTCTGAAGGATAGAAAGAGGACAGGTGATTTGAGGCATGCTAAGTGCTATAGGGAAGCTAGACAGCTAACTTAAAAGCGGACCCAGATAAACTGTAACACAGTAGCGGCTTATAAAGAATTGACAGTCACTCAACCATGTGAAGGCCTAAGGCATGATCTCATATTAAACAGTTTTTAAAACTATCCATAATGATCACTCAAATGCATTTAAATAATTTATCACACACTTATTCTTTAGAGGTTATATAAAATTAAAGATGATGGGCTTCAGGCTGGAGAATACTTTCTCTCACAAGCCATTCATTTTTTAACATCTGCCCCTCATCCCCAATAGGACAGTGGGTGGGACTCCCCAGATACACTTCTAAGAGATATACTGAGGTTTTAAATCTACATTCCTAAAACTGAATGGAGTTTTTTGCTGGCATTTCACATGTACATCTTCCCCCATTTTCCTTTAAACTGGAACACTGATTCTCCTTTGAAAAAGGAGTATATTCCTTTAACTAGGTGATGGGCAAATTCTCAATTTGTTCAGGTGCCTTGGTGAGTTAAAGAAAAAAAAAAAGGAAACAAAAACCCCATAACTTAGGGAAAAAAAAAAATAGACGCAAAAGGCTTGAAGCCTGAGGCTTTACCTCACTTTTCTTGGTATGTTACCTTAGCATTTAATTTTAACAAGAATGTCAAAAGGGAAAAGCAGGTCAGTGGCTTGAATGACATGAGGTGGGGGTAAGTTCACGTTGCTTAAGGAAAGAGCAAAGGGGAAGAACTTTACCGAGGTGCTAAACAAACCCTTTGATGGAAGCTGGATTTTCGAAGAGCCAAAGTATTAAACTATAGACAAAATTTAAAGAGTGCGTGGGCTGGGTACAAGCAGTGAAAAGGTTAGCCGCCAGACAGGGAAACACCTGAGGGTGGAGGGAGGGGAGGAAAAGTTTTAAATGCCCACCAGAACCTAATGAGCCATTAATTAGTGCCCCCCACTTCTGACTTTGCTCTTGTCCCCAGAGCAGCTAGCTGCAGGGAAGCAAGCAGCCCTGTTTTTAAGCACTTAAACCTCTCCCTGGGACTTCAAAAGGCTTGTGTTACCCGTATTGCAAATAACGTTTCTTCCTAAACATGAGAAAGCAAATTTGAATTCCCTAGTCAAGGCCGAAGAGAAAGCAAGATAAAAGGACGAAAAAAAAAAAAAAAGGAATTTCAGCGTGAAAGTGCGGTGATGGGCGCGGGGGAGGGGAGGGAAGACTTACCGCAGCCTCTGCAGGCTGCCCCCAAAGACTCAGGGCCAGTAAGAACAAGCCGGCAGCCAGGCTGACTCCACGCAGTTTCATTCTTCTCCGGCTACCGCAGCTCCTTCAGCACCCGCACGAAATCCCCGGCTGGCTCTAACCAATTGACATAATCTTGAGGGTTTATATGGAGAGAGTTAGAGCCGGAGAGGGACAGTGAGGCTTGGGTGAAGAGAAAGAATGTTTTTAAGAGTGAAATTTAAAAATAAAAATAAAAATAAAAAATAAAGAAGGAGCTACTCTTCCATCCCTCCTCCCCTCCCCAAAACTGGTCTCTCAAGAGAACTTTTCTCTTCTGTCCAGACTTGCAAACTTTTTCTTCACTCAATTCCTACAGATCTACTTTCCTCCCTCTCTTCCCCCTGAAAGGCCCCCCTCCTCAGCAGCACAAGGGAATTTTCAGTATCACTCCGCCACAGTTTTAGACCGCACCAGCAACCTGCCAGGGAGTGACACTCAGTTATTTGGGGGAGGGAAAGTTCCAGACTCGTTGACTGAGCACCATGAGTCCCACCGGGAAGCTTTTCTATTCGTTCATTTGCACCTTCCGTTGATACTACTTTTCTAGGCTCTGTTTAACTCTCATTGGTGTGAGCACCAAAGCCAATTACAAATAGACCTGAACTGGGACTATTTTTTTAGCGGATGGATCTCAAAGAGGCCGTTCTTTTTTTATTGTTAATCGTTAGAAACAAATTTTAGTCGCTGCTCCCTGGGCTTCTGGTCTTCTTTACCTTCCAGCTGCTCACAGAACAGAGAGTTTCTACATACAAGCAGAAGATATGAAAATATTGGAAATAAATAAACTATATGCTTATAAACAAGTAAGAAAATAAGTATATGTGTGTGAATACTTTTTGTGTGTTATATACATACAAGTTACGGGAGCATTCAGCAGGTATTGATAATTATTCTGTGGTATAATATTATAATACAGCTATAACTCTTCGTTTAGCTACAATGAATGTCATAATTAATGCCTCCTATATTGAGCTAATGTAAAAGGTATTGACTCTCATTGTAGTTGTGTTTCAGAAGGATTTAGGGCAGGGAATGAAATAACTTTATTGCAATGTTCCTTAAAGCTAATACAAACACCTACCTGGAAATATTTAAATCGACTTGATGGCTGCTGAATCGATATCTCCCAAATAAAGTAGATTTAAATGTTCCTTTGATAATCCTGATATATAGATTTTTCTTTTTAAGTAACAAAAGGAGCAGAAAATACTTTCTGGGGATTCCTTGGAGAATCTTCAAGAATTTGCTGAAGAATTCTTCACAACATTTCTATCTCCCTAGAATTAACCACTTTAGAGTCTTTCAAGGTTTTGGATCTTTTTCACGAGGGCCCACTCATCCTTACCTTCTGCTGAGCTCAAGTAGATTTACAACTCCAGAAACTGTCTCCCCTTCCCAAGAGCGTAGTGTACAATCAATTAGAATCAATGTTGTATGCACTTGAGCATGTGTTTAAGGGCACTTTTGGGCCCATCTGTCTATGTGGGAAGAGCATGCCCATGTCTTTTTATGTGTAACTTTAAAGTAAAGTTGAAAGTATGAAAGTATATGATGCACAGTTGCTTAGGTCTTAGCGTATAGATCTCTAAGTAGATGTGTGTGAAGCTATGGAGAGATTTAAAGCTGTTGTGTGTAAAGGTGCCCTAATGTGAGAAAGACTACCGGCTGCCCAAGGTAGGGGGGATGATTGACAGCAGACAGCCCCGCCCCTTTCCCCTCCATTCCTTCCTCTCCAGCTGCATGGAACTATCTCCTTAGTGCTGCAAGTTGTAACGGGCACCGCTGAGCCTGTTTCCCTTTGGGGCACTTCTTATCTAGAAGCTGTGTTTAGTTTCCTCCAAACTGGGCTACTTCGTCCCCCTGCTCTGTTCTGAGTAAGGAAACAGCCTCCAAGCATCAGCAGAGCCCCGATGAGCCGGGGCCGCGGAGCCGCTTAGCAGTCTCCCGGGACCCAGCTCCGGAGGAGCCGCAAGCATGCACCCTGGGTGAGCTGTTGCTACCCCGAGCTCCCCTCCTCTTTCCTACTTCGGGTTACTTTGCCAGGCCGGGACTATACTCGTACTTCTGTCACTGCAGAGAAAGTGGGAGCAGGCATCCAAAAAGGTTCGGGGGGCTACAGGCAGACGCACGACCCCGAAGCCTAGAGAGCCCATGTTACTCACCCCCCCTCCCGTTTCAGGTTGTGGCTGCTCCTGGTTACGTTGTGCTTGACCGAGGAACTGGCAGGAGCGGTGAGTCTCTTCCCACGACCTTTTTCCCTCCACCTCCTTTGACCCTCTCACCAACCCCATCTCTAGTATTTGTGTTAGGTGGTTGCAGAGATTTACACCGAGAGACGGAGTTCACACCACTCCCCTTTCTAATGGGAGTTAATGAGATTCTTGGAGAGGAATAACACGGTGTCAAGTGCGTGTTTTGGGGACCAAGGTAACTTCCAAAACTTCGTAATGGGTTGGGAAGATAAAAGTGGAAGACACAAGATGCACACATTTCTGAGCCTCTTCCGCAGACGACTTAAGATGCCTTCCTCTGCATCAATCTCCACGGCAGAAGAAACATAGTTTTCCCTGGTCTTTAAGAACTTGAATTCGAACACTAGTTTGAGTGTGGGAGGAGAGCACAAGGAGTGGGACTTGAAAGTGCCGCAGATGCTATGGGAATTAAACTTAAGTACATGCTTAGAGTCCTTTGACAGTACCAGGTGACATCTGGATTCTTTAACTACCTGAATTGAACTGATACCACTAGGTGATGTTCAATTTCTATCTGATGTATCCTCGTACTCGTTTTCTGCATCACCAGAAAGTTAAAAGTTAAAGCGGTGATGATATAAAAAAAATTCTAAGTTAATATTTCATAGGCTGTTTAGATGTCATCTAAATCAACTAGGGACTGCAGGTAAAGAAATTTCTGCAGACATTTGGCGAAGAAAAGTTAGACAGGTCCCAGAAAGTAGAGAAATCGCCAGTGGAATTACTAGGATAATTTCACAAAGATGGAGTGACCCAAATAAAGATGCTACAATTCTCCAGTTGCACTGGCTACTTATGCTGGCAGAAATAAAAACTGCTGAGTTTGAATATGAGGTTGTTCAACTGTTGAGTACCATTTCACCGCTGTATTAAAAAAAAAAATTCTTGATACCCAAAGCCTTCACTATATAGATGACAGATGAATTTATATTCCAAATATTTGTCTTTTGGCTTTTGATAATTTTAACTGATTGGCTCTACTTTTAAATATTTTCAATATTTTACATTGCTATTATAGAGCCATACTTAGTTCAATCTAATAAATCACCTAATGTGTTTATGAAAAAATGGATTATTTTATCTTGGCATATGATTTCTTTAAGAAAATACCAGAGTGAAGTGAGGTTATTTCTCTTATAAAGAGAGGATGATACTAGAAAACTTGAATACCAACGTCTTGTGACCCTTTAACTCAACATCAGGGCCTATGTAAGTAAATCTAGACTCCGTGAGCAAAGATACTGAACTAAGATTATGTGTACTTCTCCATCTTATTCCTTCAATACAGATGTTTAGTTATGTATTACCTTAAGACTCAATACTACATTAATTGAAAATGCCAATATTTCATTAGTTAACAGTTCATCCAGGAATCTTGCCACTTGTAAAAGTGTCATGCTTGGACAGAATACCCTCAAGAAAAACTTTTATTTTTAGACTCTGGCTGATTTTATTAAGTGTACTTTTGGGATAAACAGTACAGATCATTCCAGATAGCGGAAGACTTCACAAACACTCCATCCTGTCACTTAACATCTTTAAAAGCCACTGAAGGATGATGCTTGCAATTCTTTCAAGTATTGAAATGAGTCTCCAGAATTAAGCACTGCTTTGGTGTATGAGTTTTAGACTCTGTGTCATTGTTTTACGATGTCACCGGCTATGTCAGTGTGTTCGATTATGGTAAGTCTAAAATAGACCTTGAGATCCACAGACAACACTTTATTTTTTGACTTAAGTACAGAGCCACTTCCTTTACTTGTTGATTACTTATTCACAATATCTTTGACATTGTAAAGTCATTTTTTAAGTTTTTGGGAAAATGACAAAAATGAAGAGAGTCACAGAATAAGTTATCAGAAGATGGCTTTTCTGAAGGGATGTTTTGTCTTTCTTTTACATTCTTTGCACTGGATTCTCATCTATATGGGCAGGCTCTCTTCTACACTCAATTTCAGTTTATCCTTGTGCATTTGTTGTTTTTCACCTTTTGGACTGTTTTGAACATTTAAATTCTCTGTGCCATGTTTGCCTAATATTAATGGAAATAGCTATTAAAAATAGATTGGCTGGAACTATGTTGTGGTTTGCTATGAGAAAGTTTCTTCGCTGTGAGAATTAAGTTGCCAGTAATATTGGCAAGCATTTAAAGATTGGGTCATTTAGGTGCTTTTGGGCTCTTTCTTTTCCCGAGTTTACAAAGCATATCTATATAAAGTAAAGGAAAGCTAAATGTAAAATCCATGTTAAAAAATGAACTTTCATTAAATTTATTTTAAAGAAATAATGATCTTCATTCAGATGAAATATTGCAATTTATCTGTGTAAGAGAGAGCCTAGGATCTCAGAACATCCGTAATTGTCTTTGGTCTAACTATCTAAGGGGCTGTGCTAAGCTAGGCACAGCATGAAAAGATTTATTTAAACATAGTTACTAACTCTCTAGGAATTTGCTTTCTCAGATAGTGGGTCATTATGTTCTTCAGAAGATAGGATGCTTAATGTTAAGTTATTACATACATGTACTTGCATCACGTTACAGAAAAGACTAGAAAGATACAAATCTTACCATAAGCCAACATATCTAGGAAAAAATATACATCCCAAAGTAGTCAGATCCTTATGTTTTCTTCACACTTTGCCCCATCCAAATGAGCTTTCAGGAAACGGTCTGATACACCCAATCATACTTAAAATCAAAAGCCTAGGGGGATACTTATTTGGGTTGGGAGGATGGTAAGGAGAGAAAACATTTATATTGTCCCTTCTGCAAAGAGCATGGGTAAAATGCCTTTAGCTGCACTCAAATCAAGATCTGATAGAAATATCAACTTCTTTATTTACAGTTGTAACATGCCCAGGTTGGTCCTTTCTGTGGTGATTTTCAGTCTTGTAGCAGTCATCAAAATATAAATATCATGTTAAGTAAGTTCAGAGATGGAGACAATCTTCCTGTTCTAAAGATCAACAGAAATATTTGCATTATCTGGGGCTATGTCTCTCTTAAAGTACTCTTCTACTTTGCCAGCTAGCAAATATCCTATAACAGCTAGCTATGAAAAATTACAACATATAATATACATGTGTGTATGTATGTATATAAATATATTATATGTATATATATATATATATATATATATATATATCTTGGGATGGCTAAGGATACTGATAGAAATGTATGAGTACAGTATCAAGTAAATCATTAAATGACTGTAAATAGATAATACATAGATGCTAATGTATTTATATTATTTACAGGTCAAATTCAAATATATTTTAAGATAGAAGAGGAGGGGATAATAGATATTATCTAAAGTGTTACTAAGAAAGCAAATATATTAACATAACAAAAATATTTTATATATTTGATGATTGTATTTCAATGTAATCAGTTGCAATTATAATCCCATGTATTTTATTGTATACTTCTAAAGTGAGCAGGGTGCAGTAGTGTGAGCCTGTAGTCCCAGTTACTCAGGAGGAGGCTAAGGCAGGAAGATTGCTTGAGATCAGGAGTTCAAGGCTGTGACGCACTATCATTGCACCTGTGAATATACTCTACCCTGGGCAACAGAGTCTCAAAAAGGAAAACAAATAGTATTCTAAAAAGGAGTCCATAGATAGGCTTCACTATGATTCCAAAGTAGTACATGGCATTAAAACGTACCCCTAGTTTAAGAAAATTGATTTTACAAAAACGATCACTTTCTAATATTTGTTCAGGCATGAGCGGAATTGTGTTGACTCTAAATGCCAACAATCTTTTAATTTTTAAGCATAGTTTGGAGTTTCCAATAAATATGCTCATATATTCTATAAGTTCATAATCAAGCCATATGACTGGAGTAAAGTATACTGTTGCCTTATTACTTCATTAATAGAATAAAATTGATTGAACTAAATTATTGATATTTGTTTTTATTTCCCTGAATTATATGGATAATTTTATAATGTTACCAAAAGTGCAATTGTGGCACACCACAGCCTCAAGCAATCCACCTGCCTCAGCCTCCTATGTAGCTGGGACTATAGGCACGCATCATGGATCCTTGTTAGAATAATCTTAAAAGTATGACTGAGTGCAGTGGCTCATGCCTGTAATCCCAGCACTTTGGGAGGCCAAGGTAGGTGGATTGCTTGAGCTCATGACTTCAAGACCAGCCTAGGCAACATAGGGAAACCCTGTCTCTACAAAAAATACAAAAATTAGCTGGGCATGGTGGTGCACGCCTATAGTCCTCGCTACTGGGAGGCTGAGGTGGAAGGATGGCTTGAGCCCAGGAGTTGAAGGTTGCAGGTGAGCTGAGATTGTGCCACTGCACTACAGCCTGAGCAATAGAGCCAGACCTTGTCTATACACTTGGAGTGCAGACATGTCTTACACTGTATAGGTGACAAGACATACACATAAAAAGGATACTGGGGATAGCATCAGCCTATGCTAAACTCTCAAGTCCTTTATAGCTGCTTGAATGTCCCAGTAAGGCAGATCATAGGGCTTTTACTCATTTTAAAGTCTAACTAAATGTAAATAGAAGACCTAATAAGCATGCTCAAAGGAAAATGGTGATGGGAAAATAAGCTAAGAGCAATTATCAACTCTCTTACTTTCTTTACTCTATCCCTTTCCTAGAGTTTCTGTTTTTCCTCTATAAACAATATTGAAGTCTCCTCCATTATAAAAATGAATTTTTAAAAATAACTTCATTTTCTTTAATAACTCTAACCTCCTCAATTGCATTAACCCCAAGTTCCTGTATATTGTGTAGTCTTCACCAACCACTTACCCTTCAACCTATTACAGTCTCAACTGAGTCTACGCCAGGAAAACTGCCTGCTTTCAAGCTAAGAATGGCTGCCTCGTTACCAAACTCAGTGGCTTATTTGCAGCCCCCATTCTATCTGACTTCACTGTGTTATCTGGCATTTCTCACTCACTCCGAAACTCCTTTTCTCCCTTGATTTTTAAGACATTATACCTCACTAGGAAGCTGATCATAATACTGAAATAAGTAATTCCAAATCTCATAATTCTAAATGTTGAAATCCTGAAAGATCAAAATCCCAAAAACATCCTGGAAAATATAATTTTAAAAATTCCTTAAAAGATATTTACTTACATTGTTAAAAGGATGGTTGTTTGAGAAACATAAAATACAACAGAACACTCCAAAGTCCACTTTACACAATAAAATAGACATTAATAACATACATAGTTTTGTAAGAATAAACACTCAGTATATACTAGTGACAGTAACACAGGTATGACAGTCATAAGTAGTTGAACTGTATTCATAAAGAAATAGGTCAAAAGGAAAATGCTTAAAAGCATATCACTATGGTTGGTAATTATGTGCATCCAGCTTTATAGCTAGTTATCTGAAATACCTTGATGAACAACCAGTCTTTTGACAAGATAGATAAAAAACCATGGTAAGTGACAACCATATATGCAGTCATCCAATGAGCCAAATCTTGAGAAATTTTATCTTTCACGAATTTGGAGGTACAAAAAGACATCACTGAGGAAGTTTTCACATTTTTACATACACACACAAAGTCAACATTGTGATAATGCACTTTCATGGATTCAAATTTCTGATGTCCATGGCGACAGAAGAAAAGCCTGCCCCAGCTCTCAGAGAGAGACCAATTTGCCTTCTGTATTTGTTCTCTCCCAGCCCCCAGTCTATTGGATCGTGCCCACCCAAATTAAGAGCAGATCTCCCCTAGCTTATCCACTGGGACTCATACATAAATCTGCTTTGGATACACCTTCACAGACACACCCAAAATAAATCCTTTACCAGGTTTCCAGATATTCCTTAATCCAGTCAAACTGGCACTGAAAATTAAGTTCACAAGTCTACCCCTTGTCAACTTGGCACCCATATGCATTTCGTTAAACCATACTTAATTTCTAAATAAAGACAATAACAAGATAATAGTTCCACCTCACATGATGCAACTAATAGGACACAACTATCCCACCTGCAACCCAAAACCCACTTCCCCAGAATTCAGTTTTCAGAATTTCAACATTCAGGATTTTAATCTTTCAGTATTGTGATTTTCAGGATTTTAGATATTAAAGACTTTAGACTCTAGGAATTTAGACTTTAGGGATTTTGAGCTTTGGGATTTCAACATTTGGGATTATGGCAGTCAGGATTGTGTCTTTTGGGATTATGACACAAACTTGCCTCACTACTTCTCCTTATACTTCTCTGATCTTTGTGTTTATTTTATTCATTCAACAAATATTTATTGAGCAACAACTATATTCCAGGTAGTATGCCAGGCCCTAGTGACACAATGGTGAACAAGTTAAGCATGAACTTTGCTGTTATGGAATTTATAATCTTTATCACTCTCTTGTCCTAAAATGGCGATTTTTTCCCCAACATTTAATCCTTTACTGTCTTCTCGCCTCAATGGTTTTAACTATGACTCCTATACAGTGATGATTATCAAATTTATATCCCCAGCCAAAACATCTCTTTTGAGTTCTAAATCTGTATTTCCAATTACCTACTAAGCCCCTTTACCTGTCTCTCCATGAGTTGATATATATAAAACACTTAAACCAGTGCCTGAAGTTTTGTATAGGCACTCAACCAAAGCCAGCTATTACTATTTTCATTGCCCTAAACACAGTATATCTAAAGGTGAAACTGTTTTTTTATTCTTACTCATAACACTCCTACCAACTATTATCTTTTTATTTTTGTTAAATGTCATCACCATCCACCCAGTTTCAGTAAAAAGCTACAGAATCAGCCATCAGCTTTATTTCCAAAATTCTCACCAACCTTTGATAATTTAACTAAAAATTATAGAATCTGGCTTTTCAATTCATATTCAGTTAGCTTCAAACCTCATCTTCATACATCAGTAGTCTCCTAACTAGGTTTTCTACCTCCTGACTCCATCCTTATCTCGACATTGCCACCAGAGTTATTTTGCTAACGACAAACCCAATTATATTATCTCCTAATTTAAAGCCTTTATTGATTTCTTGTTTCTTCCTGGATAAAATGCATACTACTTGGTTTGGCACATTTAAGGGCTTACATTTTCTAATCCAACTAATTTTCCAACCTCATGTCTGTGTTTTTCTTCCTATCAGTCCTTTTTCCCAAACTCATAGTGTATATTACACTTAATTCAGACTGAACTTCTCACCATTCCTAAACCACTTTATGTTCTTTCACATCTCTTTGCTCCTGGATATGTAGGTTCTCTCTCTGGAATATCCTTCTCTATGGTTTCTACCTTCTTTTCTATCTACTGAACTCCTACTCAATCCTTAATACCCAGACCAAATATCATTTTCTCTAAGAAAGAGTCCCAGACCTCTTCAGAATGAATTTATTCTTCCTTCTCCTGTGCTTCCAAGGAGTTTTGGGCCTCTTTGGTAGCACGTCCATGTAGTGCTAAGATTCCTATGCTTATATGACTATGTTACGTTCTTCAGCCTTGTACTTAGGGTGTCCAGGATACTGCCAGGCTGAGCATAGGTGATCAGTAGATGACTTTCAAATGAATAAACACCTCCTGATTGCTTGCAATAAACTGCCTTCTCTTTGCTTATCTTAAAAATTACTAATGTTAACTCCAATAACAATTGAAATGATAGAAAAATATCAACCCTGTTCAATGGTATAATGTTTAAGAGAAAGGACTCTAGAATCAGACTTTTGTCTAAATGCTGCCTCTGCCTGCTGACACTTCCTGGCTGTGTGACTTAGAGTAATTCATTTTACCTTACTGAGATTTCTTTTACTTTTTATTTTTTGAGTGTTTCATTGAAATTTTTACTGAGTTAATTTTAGATTCACATACAGTTGTAAAAAAATAGTACAGAGAGATCCCATGTACCCTGATCCAGTTTACCCCTAGTTGTAATACTATAATATCACAACCTGAATACTGACATTGATAACATCCACTGATCTTATTTAGTTTTCCTCAGTTTTCTTTGTACTCATTTGTATTTGTGTACTTAGTTCTTTTTTAAATATATATATATATATTGCACTTTAGTTCTGGGGTACATGTGCAGAACATGTAGGATTGTTGTATAGGTACATACATGGCAATGGAGTTTGCTACCTCCATGCCCCCATCACCTATATCTGGCATTTCTCCCCATGTTATCCATCCCCAACCTCCCTACCCACCACTGTCCCTCCGCTAGTCCCCCATAACAGACCCCAGTGTGTGATGCTCCCCTCCCTGTGTCCATATGTTCTCATTGTTCAACACCCACCTATGAGTGAGAACATGTGGTGTTTGATTTTCCGTTCTCATGTCAGTTTGCTGAGAATGATGGTTTCCAGATTCATCCATGTCCCTGCAAAGGACACGAGCTCATCGTTTTTTATATCTGCATAGTATTCCATTGTGTATATTGCCACATTTTCCTTGTCCAGTCTATAGTCGATGGGCATTTGGGTTGCTTCCAGGTCTTTGCTAATGTAAACAGTGCTGCAATGAACATACCTGTGCATGTGTCTTTATAGTAGAATGATGTATAATCCTTTGGATATATACCCAGTAATAGGATTGCTGGGTCAAACGGAATTTCTGTTTCTAGGTCCTTGAGGAATCGCCACACTGTCTTCCACAATGGTTGAACTAATTTACACTCCCACCAACAGCGTAAAAGTGTTCCTATTTCTCCACATCCTCTCCAGCATCTGTTGTCTCCCGATTTTTTAATGATCGCTATTCTAACTGGCGTGAGATGGTATCTCAATGTGGTTTTGATTTGCATTTCTCTAATGACCAGTGATGATAAGCGTTTTTTCATATGTTTGTTGGCCTCGTGTATGTCTTCTTTTGTAAAGCATCTGTTCATATCCTTTGCCCACTTTTGAATGGGCTTATTTGATTTTTTCTTGTAAATCTGTTTTAGTTCTTTGTAGATTCTGGATATTAGCCCTTTGTCAGATGGGTAGACTGCAAAATTTTTTTTCCATTCTGTTGGTTGTCAATTCACTCTAACGACTGTTTCTTTTGCTGTGCAGAAGGTGTGGTGTTTGATTAGGTCCCATTTGTCTATTTTGGCTTTTGTCGCCAATGCTTTTGGTGTTTTGGTCATGAAGTCCTTGCCTACACCTAAGTCCAGAATGGTTTTGCCTAGGTTTTCTTCTAGGGTTTTTATGGTGTTAGGTCTTATGCTTAAGTCTTTATCCATCTGGAGTTAATCTTAGTGTAAGATCTCAGAAAGGAGTCCAGTTTCTGCTTTCTGCACATGGCTAGCCAGTTTTCCCAACACCGTTGACTGAACAGGGACTCCTTTCCCCATTTCTTGTTTTTGTCAGGTTTGTCAAAGATCAGATGGTTGTAGATGTGTGGCGTCACCTCCACAGCCTCTGTTCTGTTTCATTGGTCTATATCTCTGTTTTGGTACCAATACCATGCTGTTTTGATTACTCTAACCTTGTAGTATAGTTTGAAGTCAGGTAGCGTGATGCCTCCAGCTTTGTTATTTTTGCTTAGAATTCACTTGGCTGTTTGGGCTCTCTTTTGGTTCCATATGAAGTTTATGGTGGTTTTTTCCAGTTCTGTGAAGAGGGTCATAGGTAGCCTGATGGGGATAGCATTGAATCTACAAATTACAGTGGGCAGTATGGCCATTTTCACAATATTGATTCTTTCTAACCATGAGCATGGAATGTTTTTCCATCTGTTTGTGTCCTCTCTTATTTCCTTGAGCAGTGGTTTGTAGTTCTCGTTGAAGAGGTTCTTTACATTCCTTGTTAGTTGTATTCCTAAGCATTTTATTCTCTTTGTAACAATTATGAATGACAGTTCGTTCTTGATTTGGCTCTCTTTAAATCTGGTTTGGTGTATAGAAATGCTTGTGATTTCTGCACATTGATTTTGTATCCGGAGACTTTGTTGAAGTTGCTTATCAGTTTCAGTAAATTTTGCACTGAGACGATGGGGTCTTGTAAGTATACAATCATGTCATCTGCAAATAGAGACAATTTGACTTCCTCCTTTCCTAATTGAATACCCTTTATTCCTTTTTCTTGCCTGCTTGCCCTGGCTAGAACTTCCAGTACTATATTGAATAGGAGTGATGAGAGAGGGCATCCTTGTCTAGTGCCAGATTTCAAAGGGAATGCTTCCAGATTTTGCCAATTCAGTATGATTGGCTGTGTGTTTGTCATAAATAGTTTTATTATTTTGAGATACATTCCATCAATACCTAGTTTGTTGAGAGTTTTTAGCATAAAGTGCTGTTGAATTTTGTCGAAGGCCTTCTCTGCATCTATTGAGATGATCATGTGATTTTTGTCTTTGGTTCTGTTTATGTGGTGGGTTACGTTTATAGATTTGCATATGTTGAACCAGCCTTGCATCCCGGGGATGAGGCCTGCTTGATTGTGATGGATAAGCTTTTTGATGTGCTGTTGCAATTGGTTTGCCAGTATTTTATTGAAGGTTTTTGCATCTATGTTCACCATGGATATTGGTTTGAAGTTTTCTTTTCTTGTTGAGTTTCTGCCAGGTTTTGGTATCAGGATGATGTTGGTCTCATAAAATGATTTGGGAAGGATTCCCTCTTTTTGTATTGTTTGGAATAGTTTCAGAAGGAATGGTACCAGCTCCTCTTTGTATGTCTGGTAGAATTCAGCTGTGAACCCATCTGGACCTGGGCCTTTTTTTGGTTGGTAGGCTATTAATTGCTGCCTCAACTTCAGCCCTTGTTATTGGTCTCTTCAGGGTTTTGACTTCTTCCTGGTTTACGCTTGGGAGGGTGCTAGTGTCCAGGAATTTATCCATTTCTTCCAGATTTACTGGTTTATGTGCATAGAGTTGTTTGTAGTAATCTCTGATTGTAGTTTGTATTTCTGTGGAATCTGTGGTGATATCCCCTTTATCGTTTTTTATTGCATCTATTTGATTATTCTCTCTTTTCTTTTTTATTAATCTGGCTAGTAGTCTATTTTATTAATATTTTCAAAAAACCAGCTCTTGGATTTATTGATTTTTTGAAGGATTTTTTGTGTCTGTATCTCCTTCAGTTCTGCTCTGATATTAGTTATTTCTTGTCTTACACTAGCTTTTGAATTTATTTGATCTTGTGTGTGTGTATTTAGTTCTACACAATATCCTCACAGGTGTAGGTTGGGATATTCATTGCCACAGTCAAGATATGGAAGTCAACAAGGATCCCTCATGCTGTCCTTTTATAACCACATCCATGTTCCTCCTCAAACAACATATATTGAGTTTTGAAAAATGTATGCAGTTTTATAACTCTCTCCACAATTGTAATAAAAATATTTATTTCCCAGAAAGTTCCCTTACACTCTTTGCAGTCAATTCCCTTCCCCTCATTCTGTACCCTAGGCAACCATTGATCTGCCTTCTATTACTATAGTTTGCGTTTTCCTTTTTTTTTTTAAGTAATACTTTAAGTTCTGGGATACATGTGCGGAACATACAGGTTTGTTAAAGAGGTATACACATGCCGTGGTGGTTGGCTCTACCCATCAACCTGTCATCTACATTAGGTGTTTCTCCTAATGCTGTCCCTCCCCTAGAATTTCATATAACTGTAATCAGCATAGTGCTTTTGAGATTTATCCATGTTGTTATAAGTTTCAGTAGTTCATTCCTTTTATTGCTGTGTATTAAAAAAATGAATATATCACATATTAATTCTCTCTTCATCAGTCCATAGATATTTAGGTTGTTTTCAGTTCCTCATTATTATGAACAAAGCTATGAATATTTAAGTCCTCATGTTAACATGTTTTCATTTATATTGGCTAGGTATCCACAAGTATGATTGCTACAGGGTAAGCACGTATTTCATTTTGGATAGTTTCTAAGTCTATAGCTTCATATTCACTGATTTTTCCTTCATCAAAGTCTAATCTGATATTAATACCATCTGTGTGTTTTTTTCATTTCAAATATTATTTTTTCCTTTCTAGAAATTCATTTTGTATTTAAATTTTACAAATTTTAAATTTTACAAATTTCCATTTCTCTCCTCATCCTGGTCACATTTTCCTCTACTTTCTTGAACTCGTGAATCTTTTTTTTAACTTTTATTTTAGGTTCAGGGTCACAAGTGCAGATTTGTTACATAGGTAAAGTAGTGTCACAAGAGTTCATTGCACAGATTATTTCATCACCCAGGTACTAAGGTATTGTGGATGCTGTGGGGATTAAATGAAATAATGTATATGAACATGCCATGCACCAGGTAGGTGCTAAATTCTTCTTCCATCTTTTCCCCCAGTAACCTCAAAGAATTTAAAATAATGTCCCAGTTTTGACAACGGATATATGATAAGATGAGAGAAAGGGAGATGTCAGAGAAGACTGTCTCATTTGTAGATTGTATGTCTAGAACAAACTTGTCCAACCTGCGGTCCAAGGGCTGCATGTGGCCCAGGATGGCTTTGAATGCGGCCCAACACAAATTAGTAAGTTTTCTTAAAACATTACAAGATATTTTTGGTATTTTTTTAGCTCATTAGCTATTGTTAGTGTTACTGTATGTTATTTGTGGCCCAAGACAATTCTTTTTCTTCCAAAGTGACCCGGGGAAGCCAAAAGATTGGACACTCCTGGGAACAATGGCCATGTTTCTCAATTGTCCCCTTCATCTCTTTATTCCACTTTCACCACCATAATAATAATATATATGATTGCCTCTCTACTGGAAATGGGTAGCAAGCACATTTGGGTGTCAATTTAGGGAAAAAATTGCTTAATTATTTGTTGAATTTGTTTTTCAAGTGTCCTAGGGGGAAAAGAGTTAGAAGTGTTATTTTACTTGTTCCAGTTTCCCCAAAGCCACTTCTACCTCTGCTGCCCTACCTTTGTGACCTCCTATAGAGACATAATTCCCAACTAAAGATTATGTGCAAAGGTACCACCCCAGGTATTTTTGAAGTCCCAGTTCCCCTTTGTCTAACAACAATAAAGCTAGTTTGCCATTATCTTTCAGTCTGGTTTGCTTGTACTGACAAGGAGTTGGTGTTATTCAGTGGCAATTTCCCTTGTCATAAAGCTCTACAACTTTTACCTCAGAGAGCTCAGGCTTTCCCAGAATTATCTCGGATCTCTGGCTCTGAGGCTGAATTGGTCTTTTGGGAGACAGATTTTTCGCCTGGGGAGACAATAAATGTTAGTGATATTTTTCCTTGCTCTATACAACTTTGAGTCATCATTTTTCCATACCCAAGGGAAATGGACTGGCAAAGAAAATTTAAAATGCCTAGATCTCTAAATTCTGTTTGTGAGTGTAACAGATCCCTTAAAGACTGGAATAAACCTTAGATTCATGAGATTTATATCTCCTTTTAGATATGACTAAATTGCATAAATACCTTCTAGCACCAAGCATGCAACTTAGCACCAAGCATGCAACCAGAACATGCTCATAGATTCTGATGTTGAGGTTGATGTTGATAATGAAGAAAAACAGTATACTATATTAGAATATTTTCAAAATTTACAACAGTAGACCCCTTTTCCCTCAAACGAAATCTCATATGCCCTCTCCAAAATATCAATGAAAGTATTTGTTAGTAATTCCAATTGTTAACATTAATTTATAAAGTCAGTAAGAAGGAAGAGCTTGAAATTAACATAAACATCTGAAATCTGAAATTGAGAGCTGTGGAAGTCTTAATCTCCAGTTTATTTCTGTTTATTTTATACAATATTGAGAAAATACTGATGTAATAGTGAACATCATGGGTTGAGGGCTTTTTTGTCTTGCTATCTCAAGATGCTCTGAAGTTAAACAGAAATAGCAAGAAAACCTGTATTTCCAGGTCTGCACACATAATTCACACACTGTCTCTCTTTCTCTCTGTGTCACATGCACACACACATGCACACACACACACACACAGAGTTAACTGGGCAGCACCCATTAATACAATCAGTGATAGTTTCCAATGCATTAATGTTTGGTATATAACCCATTTGAGTGGTGCATATTTTATTTTATTACAGTTTTTAAATACGTTATTTATTTATTTATTTGTGGATTTTTTGAGACAGGGTCTCATTCTGTCACCCAGGCTGGAATGCAGTGGTGCTATCACCACTCATTGTAGCCTCCACCTCCCCAGCTCAAGAGATCCTCCTGCCTCAGCTCCCAGAGCGGCTGGGACTACAGGTGTGCTCCACCATGCCCAGCTAATTTTTGAACGTTTTGTGGAGATAGAAGTCTCACTTTGTTGCCCAGGCTGGTTTTATACTCTGGGCACAAGCGATTTGTTCACCTCGGCCTCCTAAAATGATGCGATTACCAGCGTAAGCCACCCAGTGTGGCCTAAAATGTGTTTTTTAAATGAAATTAAAATCTGATATTGTGGAACTGCCAAAATTTCAAACAACACAATTTCAGTTACTTCCACAGTTTCAAAATGCTGTGTTGTATGGTATTGAGTCATTAAACTCCACAGGACAGAATGAAGTGCTACAGAAGGTGTAAGAGGAAGAGGTCAATATGGATTGTAGTTAGGGAAGGCATCACAGAAGTATGATTTGTGCTGGGTCTTAAAAAAATAGTAGAAAATGTATAATAAATCTTATATCTTCTAGATTTTCCAGGACATTCCTAATTTCATGTTTTCTTCTACAGAAAACTTCTAGAAAAACAAGTAAATACACAAATATATTTGAATTTATCTGGATTGATGACCTATCTTTGCTTTCAAAATGCAATCCTATTAAATATTGAAGGGACAGGCTGATCAGAAAGCATAAATTAAAGCATGCATGAAGAATCAGAGTACTGTAAGCCCATATAGCATCTTTGAAGATATTAGAAAAAGGCACTCCTTCCTCTAGGCAGTCATAGTTCCAAGCCATGCCACACTCATTGGTAAGAAGTAAGCAGGCTGGACTTCAGCCCCCATCTGCCCCATCAACCAGGTTTTCTTTTGCAGTGAACCCTATGAAGAACCCTATACTACAGTTCTAACAGTAATAAACATGGTTGAGTGGAGGACAGTGAAAAGAGCTAAAGCACAGGATGATTATTACGGAGCAAAGGGAAATTACTATGGACAGTTGGAACAGGGTCAGGCTATGGAGGCCTTAACCTCAAGGCAGAGAGAATTGGCTTTGACTGGGGATGTAGGTGTTGTTACAAATTCTTGAGCAGGGGGAAGATAAAAGTGGTTATTTAAGACGATAGTATACAGAGGGAAGAAACTAAAGGCAAAGACTGTGTTTAAAGGAAAAGCTTTATTATAAAAAGACAGATTGTAGACTCTTGGTAAGTATATCTATATTAGATATATAGGATACAGGGAATTATATGTACAAGCAATTATCCAGCATAAGAACAATGAGCAAAAGACCCTTTGATCATGTCAATATTTCCCCCAAATAGCAATCAGTACAGTGCTTTGTAGGTGTTCAAAGTCCGAAGTATGTGCATTTAAAAATCATGTTATTAATAATAAGAGTTTCCATGTAGAGAAATGTAACTGTAAGCGAGGTGCTGGAACCAGACTGTTAGATCAAAGTTCAAAACTCTTCTTTGCCATTTCCTAGCTATTTCTGCTTGAGGAAGTCATTTTAAGTATTTTGTATCCTATTGTTACATTTGTAAAATAATTGGATTTACTTCATAGAGTTATTAAGATGTTTTTTTTATAAAAAGAATAAAAGAGAGAAAGAAAGAGGAAGAGATTTTAGAAAAAGAGAGAAAAGGAGAAAGAAACAGCAAAAGGAAGAAAAAAAAGAATGAAAGAGAGAAAGAAAGAGGAAGAGATTTTAGAAAAGGAGAGAGAAAGAAACAGCAAAAGAAAGAAAAAAGAAAGAATGAAAGAGAGAAAGAAAGAGGAAGACAAAGAGGGAGAGAGAACGGGATTCTTGTTTTATTGCCCAGGCTAGAATACAGTCTAAAAATGGGTATTAAAAACCTCTTTTATGCCAATAATTGTGCTTAACAATGGAGACAGGAAGAAATAGGGGATGAAAATAACAAATAAGCAGACAACCAATATTTTATTTAAACCTGTGAAATGCTATGCAATTGCTGGGGAGTGATTTACTTCCAATTAT
>PVKP010023697.1:0-35936 GCA_004027715.1 Plecturocebus donacophilus
TCAGATCTTGGAATCTTAAACAGTTGGGCCATTTGTGACACATAAGACCCTTAATCTTAAAGACTGGACATTGAATGAGTCTTGGAAAACCTTACCCTGAAGCTATATAACATGGTTTTCTGCTACCTACTTAATTCTGCATGTTAAATTTAAACAGACTTTTAGAAAATCATATTAGAGTTTTAACAATAAGGAGAGGCTGAATATCAGAAATATAACACAACCAGATACAGAAAGCTTTTGAATATTGATTTTTTAAACATAAACAAAACTTTCTAAGGCCATATTGAATGGTCCTCCAATAAAGTGTTTCAATAGCTTCAATAAAAATACCTAACTGGCTGCTTTCTATGTAAACAATACTTGATTGAAATTGAGGAAAAGATGAAGCATCTTTAAGCTAGAGAGCCAGGAGAGTAAATTATTAAATGGAGGGTCAGGGAGAGCTTACACTCAAATTTAGTTTTTGAGAAGGAAAAGTATAAATCATTCTATATATGGACCAACTCAATTTTTCCATCTATTACTTTAACATTTTAACCTGTTTTACTTTGAAAAATATGTTAAAACATAACTTGATGGACTCATAGGTCGATCCCTATTAGGTCGATATTTGGGTCTCTGCATTAAATTAATTAAATCCATTAATTTTTGTTGTATTCTGTAGCATCTTCCTCCTAATAACCATGCATATGAGTTATAGGCAGATTAAGTAATTAATTCTAATTTTCCTATATACTTATAATTCCGTAGGGCTTCCATGAGCAGAATATATAAGAAAATATATTTGAGATACTGTTGCAGGAAAATTGGAGATAGGAGAGTAGGTATGAAAAAATGACATGTACATAGTATTCAAGGATGTCTTCATTCATTCATTCAACAGACATTTATTGGGTGCCAAATCTGAGACAGATCCCATGCTGGTTTACCTTTAAATATATTGTGGCTATTTAATGAGGAAAAATATATGAAATTGCCAAAACAACTTAGAGTAAGTGACATCAAGCTGCCCTCATGGACTCTCTATTCTTCCACAGCTTGGTGGAGGAAGTATTAGTGATAGGGGCTCTGAAGGGCTGTGTCATGGGCATGACTGATCCATGCCCCTAGATTATCTGGCAGACAAGAATAAAGAGAAAGAATTAAAACCCTCCCCAAGAGATCTAGTCAAGTAAATGTTTTAGCAATGAGTGAGTGAGATGTTGAAGCAGTGTGGGATATTGGAAAGAACAAGAGTTAGGAATTAGGAAGAGAAAAACAAGGCTCAAACCCCACCTGTAGCCCCTGCGAGCTCTGTGATGTTGAGGGTTACATCGATTTTCTGAACCACTGTGTATTCATTATGAAATGGGGTTAAAAATACCTACTTCTCAAGCTTGCTATGCCCTGTCCTGCATAGTTTCTGGCCCATGGTAAATAAGTAATAAATATGACTTCTCTTGTACTGTATTGACACAACATTATCAGTAGTATAGTTTGTTGGGTATCCGATATCCATAGACTTAGATAACAGATAAAATACTAACGTCTCCTTCATCTATCTTATTAACTGTGAAATTTCTTTTGTTCACTCATTTTGATTCCAATTAACTATGAATCTCCTGTTCCAGGCTTCAAAAACTCTTTCAAATGAGCAGTGGTTTTACACAGGTCATGATGTGAGACATTTAGATCAATTATTTTAGTAATGAGTACAGTGTGTATCATCAGATAGCATTTCCTTAACATTTATTTGTATGGGCCTTAAGTTGCTATGAGGATAAAATAAGCTTCACAGTTATGACACCGAACATGTGAAAGTGCTTTGAAAACTATCAAGCATTATCCTAGATCAGTTGGTCATTTGACTCCTACAGTAAAACATGGCAGCAACAGCTAGCTGTAACCACTAGGGGAAGAGAAATGAGATTGCTTGGCAACAGATAGATTGTAAAGCAAATATCATGCATCAGAGTAGTCAACCGAGAATGATTCACAGGGTAGGCTTTGACTTGAGGTTATGGCTATTTCCATAGGAAAGAAAGTGTCAGTGAGTAGAAAGTTAATAGCAATGGAAAGATAAAATGGCAACTTCATGAGGGATGCCTGACCTCCAGGGACATCTGGAGTGGGGGCAGGGTGGAGATCACCTTTTAAACATGATTGAATTAAAAAAGTATTTTCAATAATGCCATGAGAGTAGCCATTAAAACCATCCACTTAGCTGGGCTCAGTAGCATGTGCCTGTAATCCCAGCTATTTGGGAGGCTGAGGCCTAGGATTGCTTGAGCCTACAAGTTTGAGGCAAGTGTGAGTCAGACCTCATCTCAAAACAAACAAACAAACAAAAAATCCACTTAACCCCATCTGCACCAAGAAGCTTCTGATTATAATATGGTTATGAATTATTAGTTTGCATATAGTCCAATGAAGTATCTGGTCCACTTGAAAACATTTCTAATTATAAATTAATGACTTGGCATTGTTATCTTAATATATTAGAGTTATAGAAATTTGATTATAGGCAGACTTTCTCCCATGGATGAACAACTAAATTTCAAAGCCCACAGAGTTGAAGACCAGATTCTGAGAAATAATGATGTCATTATAAGCTAAGAGAGACTATCTGGAGAACCAACCTCCCCCAGATAACCTTGCTGAAACCCTTCTCATTCAAAGTGAAGCTATTATATCCTAGACTCATGTAAGATGAATGTACATTTGATTTTGAAGTGCTCAGCCCAAGAGAATTTGATTCGGTTGTTAGTCTCTCATTCTGTTTGTAAAAATGTATGACTAGGAAATCTAGATTCCCTTGGGTATGGTGATGATTTCTGAGATACAACACTAACAGCATGATCCAAGGGGAAAAAAATTGATAAGCTGTACTTTATTAAAATGAAAAAAATGTCTGCTCTGTGAAAGATATTGTCAAGAGAATCAAAAGATGAGCCAAAGACTGGGAGAAAATATTTGCAAAAGACATACCTGGTAGAGGACTCTTATCCAAGATATGCAAAATGCTCTTAAAACTCAAATATAAAGAAACAATAGGACAACTATAGTTAACAATTATTGTTTATTTCAAAATAACAAAAAAAAGTGGAATTGCAATGTTTCCACCATAAAGAAATGATAAATGCTTGAGGTGATAGATAGCCTAATTGTCCTGATTTGATCATTACACATTGTATACTTGTACCAAAATATCACATATACTTTGTAAATGTGTATTAATACAACTATTATGTATCTATAATCACTAAAATCTTTTAAGAAACAAACCAAAGAAATAAACCAATTAAAAATGGGTCAAAGATCTTAACACCACACTAAAGAAGATATGCAGATGGCAAATAAGCATATGAAAAGATGCTCCACATCTTATGTCATCAAGGAAATGCAAATTAAAATAATACTAAGATACCACTACACACCTATTAGGATGGCCGAAGTCCAGAACGCTGATACTACCAAATGCTGGCAAGGATATGTGGCGACAGGAACTCTCATTCATTCCTAATGGAAATGCAAAATGGTACAGCCACTTTGGAAGACAGTGTTTTGTTTTGTTTTTTTTTTTAAATAAACCTTTACTTACTATATGACCCAGTAATCACACTCCTTGGTATTTATCCAAATGAGTTTTCACAGAAACCTACATACTGATATTTATGGCAGCTATATTTATAATTATCAAAATTTGGAAGCAACCAAGATATCCTTCAGTAAATAAATATATAAATAAATTGTGATACACCCAAATAATGGAATATTACTCAGCACTAATAAAAGAGTTCTCAAACCATAAAAAGATAAGGAGGAAACTTAAATTTATATTGCTAAATTAAAGAATCTGAAAAGGCTGTCTATTGTATGATTGCAACTATATGACATTTCGGAAAAGGCAAAACTATGGATACAACAAAAAGATCTATTGTTACCAGCGGCTGGAAAAAGAGAGGGATGAACAGGTAGCGCGTGGATAATTTTTAGGGCAGTGAAAGCACTCTGTGTGATACTAATGGTGGATACATATCACTATACATTTTTCCAAACCCATAGATGTTCAACAGCAAGAGTGAATCTATGTAAACTATGGACTTTGCATTATTATGATGTGTTAGTATAAGTTTATCAACTTTAACAAATGCAACATTCTTGTCTCCCCCTAAATCGTTCAGCTTCTTTAGCAGGAGAGCCATGCCTCACTTACAGTATTTGTTTTTTAGGATCTAGAAAAGAGCACTTAATAAATGTTTTTAGTTCATTTATCAAATAGTTATTCCATGGATTAATTAGGCAAAAGAAAACTGTTCGCCTGTTTCAGAGCATTAGTCTCAGCCATTCGTTTTATACGTTTCAGAGAAATGTTACTTACCATATGGTCCAGCAATCTCATTACTACGTATATAGGCAAAGGATGTGAAATCAGTATGTCACAGAGAGAACTGCACTTACATATTTATTACAGGACTATTTACAATAGCTAAGATATGGTCTAACAATGAATGAATCGATAGAGAAAATGAGGTATATATACACAATGGAATACTAGTTAGCCTTTAAAAAGAAGGAAATCCTGCTATTTGGGATAACATGGATGAAACTGGAGGACATTATGTTAAGTGAAATAAGCCAGGCATATAATAACAAATATGCATAGTCTCACTGATATGTGGAATCTAAAAAAGTTGATCTAATAGGAGCAGAGAGAAGAATGGTGGTTACCAAGGAATGGGGCAGGTGGGGTGGGAGTGGAGGTGGAGGAGTTATTGTTCAAAAGATACAAAATTTTTATTAGACAGGAGGAGTAAGTTCAAGAAATCTATTGTACAACATGGTGACTGTAATTAATAATAAATTATATTCTTGAAAATTCTAAGAGAGTAGATTATATGTGTTATCATTACAAAAATGTGAGCTATGTGAAGTAACACATATGTTAATTAGCCTGATTTAGCCATTCCACAAGATATAACTGTTCTAAAACATCATGTAGTACATGATAATTATGCAAAATTTTATCTGTGCTTCTATAAAAAATAAAATAAAACATTTTTAAAAGAAATGTTACATTACAACCTCTAATTGCTTCCACTTTTACATTTAGCTAATTTCACAAGCTGCACTCCATGTTTCAAATTGGTTTCCTTCTAGCAACCTCCACCTCCTGTGTTCACATGATTCTCCTGCCTCAGCCTCCCGAGTAGCTGGGATTACAGGTGCCCGCCACCACTCTTGTAAAAAATTACAGGTGCCCACCACCACTCCTGCAAAACAAAATTTAGTAAAAATTTTTTTACTAAAAATTTTTGTATTTTTAGTAAAGACAGTGTTTCACCATGTTGGCCAGGCTAGTCTCAAACACCTGACCTCAGGTGATCTCTCTTCCTCAGCTTCCCCAATTTCTGGGATTACAGATGTGAGCCACTGCTCCCCAGCCTAAATCAGGCATTTCTATGCTGCTATATGATTTGACAGAGTCAGGATAAGCCCTGAGAGAGCACACCCCAGCAGCACCCTCACTTGGGTGAGTTTCAGCAATTGCCAGAAAAGCTCAGCATTGTAAGTTTTCCCAAGAGATAGATTTCCTTTAATAACTATTGTATGTGCCAAAAATATAGACATTTGATATTAGTGTATCTGACATATATCAGATCTTATATATAGTAGGTACTAAGTAAATATTTATTGATTGCTTAATTTTGCCATTTTGAGTACTGTATTGATATGTTTGTAATATTAAATAAATTAGTGATAATGTAGACAGCACAAATATTTATATGTATTAAGGGAATTATTCTGATATGGTTTTAAAAAATAATTTCAAATGCTTTTTCATTTTTTTGAAATAGTCTTCTGTGCTTATAATGTTTAGTTTTATGAAAAATACTTGCCTCCTGTTGGCTTGAGTTTTATGGGCTTTATGACACAAGGAGTTCTTAGTCCTTTTGTGTGCTGTGATTTGGGAAAAATAAAACCTTTTCTGCTACATATATTTCTCACCTGTCACATAATGTTTTTCCTATAAGGTGATCATATAATTTTTGTCCAGATTGAAATAGTTAAGAAAGAATAAAGCATTATTAAAAATTATATCAGGACAACTTGCTTAAATTAAACTGTCTCAGGCAAATTGGGATGTGGGATCACCTGACCACAGCCCAATTTTCATTAAATACAACAAATACTTGTGAGTACTGTTCTTTCCAAGACATTGTGTTTCAGACCACAGATTTATAAAATGGAATACCTTTCCCCTTCACCAGCCTTCTTCACCACCATCAAGCAGCGTTCTGCTTTGATATAGTATTTTATTTGTTTTCCTTTAAACAACACGTTACCTGCTTAAAGTATTTGAAAGCCACTGATGGAGCAGAGTGCAGGCATATGGCCAGTGTAATAAGAGAGATTTAAAATGCAATAATAAACAGAGGTAAAGGAAAACATGTCTTGTGGAAGGTAGGAGAATGCAGTATTTTATTTACTTAGTTACTTTTGAGATGGAGTCTCACTCTGCTGCCTAGGCTGGAGTGCAGCAGCATGATCTTGTCCCACTGAAATCCCCGTCTCCCGGGTTCAAGCTATTCTCCTGGTTCGGCCTCCCTAGTAGCTGGGATTACAGGCTTGTGACACCAAGCCCAGCTAATTTTGTGTGTATGTATTGTTAGTGGTCATGGGGTTTCACCATGTTGGCCAGGCTGGTCTCTAACTCCTGACCTGAAATGATCTGCCCGCCTCCATCTCCCGAAGTGCTAGGATTACAGGCATGAGCCACTGAGCCTGGCTCATGCTTTTAAGGATGATTCTTGGGGATGGTGAGAAGGACTAAAGATGGAAATGTAAATGGGCAGTACCCCGGGGAAATACCTGTGGCCAAGAGCAAGCCTTCTATTCTGTCACCTTGGCTTGAAAGGCACAAGAGAAGGATGAGATGGATTTGGCGTGTTTAGTGTGTGTAGAGTGGAGAGACGCGAGAGATAAGCCATATAGCATTATGGAGGGTTGGTGTGTCAACATGAGGGATATACATATATATGATTTGTTTATTATTAAACAAATAATAGTGCTCAGCCCCTTTGCTTGTCCTGGGTGTCCTATCTGCCTTTATACTGACTAGATAATCTCAATCTGGGGTTATCATTCATTTCTCTCTGTTCTTTTCAGATCTGCTTCCTGGATGCTCTGCTCAACATACAGGCATCCTAATTTCTATTGACTTGCAATGTGATAGCCACAAACTTTCTCTTATCTGCCTCTTCTTGGGAAGGAGTTATCTCTGCCAATCTTGCTTAGATACTGGCCTTGCTTTCCCTTCCTTTTCATTTTTTTCCTACTTCTAATTTATCCTTGCTCTTCCATGACTATTTTACTCAACAGTTTCTAGTTGACATTTTATTTCATTTAACATATATGTAATTAATATGTATGTGCAGACAAACATTCATTTGCCTACAAACAAACACATACATATACTTGTACACCAATGTGAGCATGTTGTTTTTCCTTGTTTCTCAGTACCTCTATTTTCACATTTTAACTAATCTGAAATAGAACTCTTTTAACCAATGCATACCATTAATGTGATGATATATCTCATCTTCCTAATCCCCATAAAAATGTTCCTATATTATCTGTGGCATTCTAGAAGCGTGCAAATATTGTTAGTATGAAATTTCTAGTTTTCAAGACTGTGAAAGCAAGCAGTGGCTAGTTGAACTACATGTCACACACTTTGATACATTTCTACTGGGTGAGAACGAGCAATAGGGTGATTAGAAGAACCACCAGCAGAGGCACATGGCCTGCTCCTAATGTGTGTGACTTCTGGCAAGTGTGTCAATGTGATGTGCCTCATTTCTTGCCTGTAAAATGAAGCTAGGAATGAGAAATTTGCAGGTTCAATTGAGGTGATTTATATGAGTGTTTAGGTCCAGACAACTGAAAGATAACTATTTACCTGGTGTTCATCTGATGTCAATGTGTTTTCTTTGAAAATTTAAAATTCCTCTGATACCCTGAGGTGCCTGGGCACAGTTTGGGGATGATCGAAGAACTCATTTGTTCAGCTCTTATTTTCTAACTGCTATTTAATTCATCCAACTTTTAGCAAGTGTTATGTGCTGCTAATTCATGACTTTCTTGTCTCCAAAACATTTTGATCTCTTTAGATAGAGTTAGCTCAGAAGGTCCTCAGAGGAAAACTTTAAAAAGAAAGCTAAGACTTCAAATAAACTGTTGTTTTGTGTCCAACAGCCTCAGAGAATCTAAAGCAAAATGCGAGGAAAATAAGAGACTAAATTCTTCAGCCTGTTCACTGTATCAATTACAGTTGCCCTTAAAACCTGGGAATACCTGCTTTCATGGTTCTCTGAGGTTCTTCTGCAGGTGTGCCAAGCAGGAGCTATCTGAAGGTCACTGCACAATGATGTGTGTAAAAGGAATGCCTTATGTTTGCCATGCCTCCCTCCAGGCTCTGGAAACAGGCAACAATATAACATTGTCTGCTTGCTGTCTTTTAGGTCTTTTACAAGCTTTTAAGTTACTGCCTACAGGTATTTGGCATATAAGAAGCTGATTATGTCTTTGGGAAAAGAAGCCATGCCTCATACACCTTTAATTCTCAGGCCAATTAACCTCTCAAATAGTGTATGTTACATATTAATGCTTACCAAATTGGGTTAAGACTTTAATGAACTTTCACCAGTCCAGAATCCTAAATAGCAGAATCTAAGTTTATGAGGATCTGGGGGATAGACAGGGACAAGAGCCATTATATATGAACTGATGTTAAAAATATTTTTTTTCTAAAATACATCATGGATTTTTCCACACTGGAAAGCTGTAGTTATATGTACAGAAGTACCTGGAGTAGAACTTCAGGAGACTTTTTTTTTTTTTGTACATTGAACTAGAATTCACAGTAAATTTTTCTAAAATGCATTATAAATTGTTATGCATTCTTAAATGCTATAGCTACAGCTATATGAGTAGCTAACTGGTGGGGACCTTTTGGGTTAAGCAATGTTGCAACTATTACAATTTAGAGAAAAGCCATTCTAACCTCCAGAACTGCATTGCTTGACATATAGAAGATAACATGCTTCCTCTGTTGGGTTCCAATGTGCATTTGTCACATGCCTGTATTCCTGCAGGTGTGTTCTCATTCCTCCTTGTTTTCCTTTGAGTGTCCTCCTTTTATCTCCTCTTACCTTTTCCCTTCTCACCTCATTTTACACACTTTGTTAGCACTATACTCAAGACCATGGTCTTTATACCATCTGAACCAGACACCCCTGGGAGCCTATTTAAAATGCATTCCCATCAAATCAGAACCTCTGAGGATGGGCTGCAGGAATGAGCAGTGTTAATTAACTTCCAGTTTGATTCTTTGATGCTTTTATTAACTAAAAACAGAAAAAGATTGGGCCACACTGAATTTCTCCATTTAAAAAAATATATTTTTGCTCTTTTGGGACTCTACACATGAATGTGTTTCTCTGCCTTCCTGAGATTTCAGTATCTTCCCAAGCCATGTTTGTTTCTTCTGGAGGCTCAGGGTCAGCTAATTGAATATCAGATCACTTTTGTTAACATTCTACATTTATATTTATGGTTACTGTAGGAGAGGAGATTGAAAGAAAAATTTAGCTGGGAATGAAGGTTAATTTAGTATTACATTACCAAAATAGCTCTATGAAGCAGTATAAGCTAAAGGTAAGGACACACTCTTTGAAGGCTGCTTTCTGCAATGGTTATTAAACCCTAGCTCTGCAATGGAGATTTTACATGATCTTGACTAATATATTCAACCACTGTAAGCTTCAGTTATTTCTCTATAAAAAGGAGATGATGATACCTACCTTTCATAGTCATACGAGATTTATATCAGAAAATATTTGAAAGAGTTTAAATCTCTGAAAAGCATAAACACGTTGACTATTATTATTAGCCCCATTTTACAGATGAGTCAACCAAGAACAGATGAAATAAGGGAACATGCTGCAGGTCATAGCTCATAAACCATAGGACCAGAAGGCACCTTTCACCCCTACCTGCCCCATTCTACAGGCTTTTTCCTGCTAGATAATTAATTGCCCTCTAGGAGCCGAGGATTCTGAAGCATCCAGTTTTTTCAGTATAAGGATTTTAGCTCTTTTAATTTCAGGTTTTGTAGCATTTGATGAAAACTTAAAGCTGATTATACTGTGTATAGTCTCACTAAAAACAACGGCTTTTCCCTATTTTTTAAAGAAAACATATTTGACAACCTTTCACCACACACAATAGGTGTGTTCTATAAGGAATGAAATGAGCCCTGAAAATGATGCCAGTTCCTTTAAAGCCTGAAGACAGGTGTCTATAAGTCATAACCCTCCGCAGCGTTCATCAGTATCCTGACTTATCCACCTGCATTTACAGTATGTATTCAGCTTATGAATATTGACTGTGACTCAATGAGTCACAGGTCAGTGGTTCTCAAAGTCTAATGAATAAATATTGAATACCTACTGTGTGTGACTATATAGTCACTTATAACAGTGCTTCTCATTTATATACAAACAAATCATGGGGGAAGTGATCAAAATATAAACTGCAGTTCAGTAGGTCTAGGGACCTGAGACTTTGCATTTCTAACAAGCTCTTAGGTGACAGCAGAACTGCTGGTCCGTGCACGAGGTGATTCTTATGCACATTTAAGTTTGAGAAGGAAGCATTGTGGTGTCCCATTCCACCTTTTAAATCTCTGTGTAATACTTTCTGGCATTTCTTCACTGTTCATTTGTTATTTTATTTATTACTTATCTCCCCCAGTAAAATTTAAGTTATATGAGAGCACAGACCTTTCTACCTTGATCATCACTGTGTTACCAGCACCTGGAATAGTGTCAGACACGTGTAAGGTACTCACAGTAGGGCAGTGGAGCTGATAGCTGATTTGCGCCTGCACACCACTACTCAGTAATATTTGTGACTCAATACATGAGTAAATGAATATAGGTTTTGGTAATATACATAGATATATAATACTCATCTATTGTTTAATATAAACAGATGTATAATATTTATATATTGTTTACATAATCCTCATAACATTTTGAGGAATATGTTATCAACCACAGGTTGTAAATATGCAATAATATGTGTGAATTTAGTATTATTGGCCAATATAATAAAACTTATTGAAATTACGTAACTATTGAAAGTGTCAGGAATGAAGAACTAGAACTTGCATGCATCCTGGGAGAAGACAGATGATTCTATAAAAATAGAGAGAGGAGGAGAGGAGGGTATTCCATGTAGATGGAATGTAGTGGGATAATTGCTTGAGGTTTTAATCTTAGATGTAATTCCTCTTGACATCTCCATATTTTTAATCAGTTATCTAGTTCCCTACGTTTCCTGTTGTGGGGAATTTTGAGTGCAAGAAGTAGAATGCAGTCTGTGACAGAGGTATATAAGGGAGCTGATGATGACTAACATACCGGAATTTTGTTCTATGTTTTGTAAATTCCAAAATTTGCAGAAATTATGCTTTGTATCCTGGAGCAGGATAGAAGAGAGATAAGTTATTTTACAGACAGCAAGTGGAGAAAGAATTTTCCCAGGACAGGAAAGAATTTTGTCTGAGTGAGAGGATGATACTTCAGGATTAATCTTTTCTACACCATGATCCCCTTCACCAGTTTGGTGAGGTTGACAAAGGAAGCAGTATATTAAAATTTGGGCAGGTACAGTGGTTCATGCCTATAATCCCAGCACTTTGGGAGGCAAAAGAGGGCAGATCATGAGGTCAGGAGTTTGAGACCAGCTGGGCCAACATGGTGAAACTCAGTCTCTATTAAAAATATAAAAATTAGCTGGGCATGGTGGCGGGCACCTGTAATCCCAGCTACTCGGGAGGCTGAGGCAGGAGAATCATTTGAACTCAGGAGGCAGAGGTTGCAGTGAGCCAAGATCATACCATTGTACTCCAACCTACCAAGACTCCATCTCAGAAAAAAAAACAAATAATTGTTTATAAAAGTTTAAAGACTGGGAAAAGTAATTTATGTGTTTATTAATTCATAAGATATTAAGATCTAGCAGCAGATCAAGTAATGAACCTTGATATAGTGATGAGCACAGATTAAATCTTAACTATAAAATTATGTAACAATCTGTTTTTTATTCACTACAGATTTATAGTTACTACTAATACTATTGTGGTTCATTATCTGCATTTATAATAAAAAAATAAGTGTTATATTTTCAGTTAGAGGTTAATTAAAAAACACATTGTTACTTTCCTACCCAAGTCCATGGACCCCTGAGGATGGACCCCAGGTTCAGAAGAAGAGCCCGTACATCACTCTGAGGCAGTGCATATTGGTCAGGATAGTCTAGGTCAGTGGTTCTCAAAGTCTAATCCCTGGACTAATAGCATCAGCGTCATCTGGGAATTTATCAGGAATATAAATTCTCAGTTTCAGTCCGAGTATTACTGTACCGGAACATTTGGGAGCAGGACCAAGCAATGTATGTTTTCATAAACCCTCCAGGTGATTCTGAAACATGCTCAAGTTTTAGAAGCACTGAGCTAAATTATACTTTTGTAAAAAAAACAATAACAACAAAGAACAGCCTCAAATCTCAGTAGTGTAAAAAACACGGTTCATTTTCCATTTGATCTTCATTTTCATCACAGCATAGACTTGTTCTGTTACATGTCTCTTCGATCCAGGAAGCTGGTTGACAGAACAGCCATCATCTCCAACATTACTAGTACCATACCAGGAGAGAGAGCGAACTGGACAGTCTCATGTTGGTGATTCATGGGGCAAAAGTGACACATAGCACTTCTACTAACATCTAATTGGCCAGAACTAGTCCCATAGCTCCAGCCAGTAACCACAGGTAGAGGAAGTGCCTGGAAGCCAGGGAACTAATGATGACTAACTAACACACTATCAAGGGATAACTAACACTATCAGGGAACTATGATAACTAACACTATCAAGTTACGGCAAGATCTCAGAGAGGATGATCTGCTAATATCCCTAGGGAGGCTATTGCAGCCACACTTAGGATTTCCTTGCTTGCAGCAGGCACAGAAATAACAGAATCATAGCCATGAAGGATCAGCTGAGACAGTGGATGAACCTATGTGGACCAATGTGTTCCAAGCATCTGGGACAGAGGTAGACCAATGTAAACCAAGACTGGGAGGGGGCAAGGTGGGGGGACACTTCCTTTTGCTTTAGAGATGCTTAAGATCCTGGGATTTTTTGCACCATTTTGGGCAAGGGAGGAAAGCACAAAAGTGATTGAGATTGAATTTCCTGCCACAGGATGCTCAGTGTTAGATTTAAGTTGATTCAGAGAATGTGATATTTCTGACACACTTCAACATGGAGAGTAAAGTTCATATCCACTAGAGCTGTTATCTGTGTAAACTGCAATAGTTAAGCACTTAACACAGAGCAATTTAGAGGAAGATTTCATCAATGCTTGGAAGATTACAAAATAAACTCTTCAGATACTTTAACACTGACTAAATTGACATATTGACTTAGAAAAGCCTGAGACCTATAATTTTTCTAAATTCATACTGGGGATTCAATTAATAGAGAAATATTAGTCATTGACACTTAGTCACTTTTTCTGATTATGACAGGTAATTCATTTTTATCTATTAGAAAATTTTACACACATTCAGCTGGTATTTTTCTGTTACATAATTTTCTCTGCCTGCCTTGCTTTCATCTCAAAATAAAGAGAAGGTATTAGCCACGTAGTGATGGGAAAGCAGTCATAGTAAAAGTTGAAATAATACAGTCTTGGGAAAAAGTCTGGTCCATGTGGTGAAGGTTTTATTACTTCAAACTCTTGGAAATACCTACTGGATTCTTAGCCACTATGCCACCGTAAATGTGTATTGGATGAAGATCAAAATCTACCACTGAAATGCACATTTGTATTGAATGACTCTGATATTTGTTTCAGTTGCATTATAATGCATAGTAGATGATTAAATCCCTCTTCCTTAAAGGTTTATGGTAGAAAAATGTATATGGTCACCATATGTGCATGTGTGTGTGTCTTCATTGCATGTCAGAAAGTAAGGCCAAGCATATGTTTCACCTTCTCACTATGAAATACAGACATGTTAATTTCTGCCCACTTGTGGCCCTGTTTTTTCCCCCATTCTTACCATGTATGTGTATTGCCCAGGAATACTGAGTTATAGAATTAATTAATGTACTTTTAACTGGGTATTGTCTCATCTCTGACTTTTGTATGTTTGACTTTGGTCTTCTCATTATAATTCCATGCTAGAAATTTGCTTATAATCATCCTTAAGCAATAAACACCAAAAGTTCTTATGGAGACTCATGGAAATATGCATATGTTGTTTGCTATCAATTCCATTTTGCAATATTGTAGTAAAATATAATTTTTAGGAAACTGGTACAATTGCATGAACATCGAGTGTCTACACTTATTAACACCAAACATTTTTCTCAAATGTATTTTTGAGATTTACTGCCGAGATAATAAATCTACACATGGAGTATTCCTTTAAACATAAATCCCAACACAATTCTGTCTTGCAAATAACTGAGCATGTGACTCAGATACAATAAAAATATATGGGGGGAAATATATGTGGCAAATAGTAAAAATTGTGATTACTAATGAAATTTCATGAGACAATTTGCAGCCCACATATTGTAGTTTCAATCAAAAAGCTTTATGTGAAATCTAAATTCCTTTAAATCACAGCATGGAGCATAGAAATGTGGTTTATTTAAGATAGACTTTAATTCAAGACTGTTGTTTTAAATCATGATTGCATCTTTATTTTCCAGTCAACTTACATGTTAAGCTGTGTGTGTACGTGAGTGTGTGAGTGTGGGTGTGTGCGTGTGAGAGTGAGTGTGTGTGTGTATGTATGCATGTGAGTGCATATGTGTAAATTACATGATGTATCTGGGCACTCATTGCAGTATGGCACTTTAAAAATTTTTAAAAAAATGTTTAAAGTTAATTTTTTTCCAAGATAATTTATGTGCCCTTAGTTCACCTCATCATCTTGTATAGAAAGGAACCAATTGATGCAGGTTTTATCTTTTAGCTAAAGAATTAGGAGATGTTTAAATACTACATCCTGTTTTCTTTGACAGCTATAATTTTGCTCGGGAGATGATTATTAGAATACCTGCTAAATTACTATTTTTATTTTGGTCTAATATTTTATTCTCGTGAAAATGTTATTTCTAGTGGTCTTTATTAAAGACCAGTTGGTGAAGGTCCTCCTAAGTCAGGGGAAAGAGTGTATATGTTTGATGTACAATATACTTATATACTTCCTCTTTGTAACCCAAACCTTTGTATAGCTTGATTTCTCTCATACTCTATGTTGATAGCAGTAAAAACAGCATAAGAGATTCCTCTCTGTATATTTAGAGGGGTTTTTTTCCATAAAATTATGTGATACTTTGCTTTTGCTGTATAGGAATGATGAAAACACACAACAGACCCACCACCACCTCCAAAATTGCTATTGCCATTAATCAACTGAGTGCATGACAGAAATTATATAAAAACTTCTAGTTTTCTTCTCAAATTCTATAGTTGATGAATTTGCTTTTCTGAGAATTCCTTTATTCAAATCTGCTCCTCTCCTGTCTCTATCTTTCTATCCCTTAGGGTAGACGAACAGATTTTCACAGATTATTTTGAGCCCTGAATTCAGGACTAGCTACATAATTTGTGGTGTCTGGTACAAAATGAAAATGTGAGAACCCTTATTAAAAAATTATTAGGAATTCAAGACAGTGACGGCAAAACATTAAACCAAATGTAAAGCCTTGCTAAGCACAGGCCCTGAGAGGCTGCCTGGGTTGCACATTTATGAAGCTATTCCTGCTCATAATTCCTGATACAATTCCCCAAATTGATTTCCTAAAGTGCAGCTTTTTAAAAATGATGTTTCAGTATCTAAGAATCTTATCAAAAAAAAACATTTCTGCAATGAGGTTCCAGCCTGATGGAGTATTTGTTACTGGTCAATAAGTCATATCCTATAAGTCACAGCTTAACCCCAAAGTACTGTAGATTATGAATTTAAATATTGTCTTAATCTCCTGGCAGTTAACATTTCTTTAGTCAGTTTATGTTAATCTTTGTATCTGTAGGGTTATTACTGGAGCTTAATAATAATATTCTAAGCAGATATGATTTCTTTGAAACCACCTGGATGCTTCAAAATAATCTCCAAGTGGAGAAAAAATACTGACAGCAAGCTCTGCGACAGGAAACAGCTGTAGAGGAAGTGCACCTTTTGCATTAAGACAGGAAGTATTTACATGGAAGAGATTTTGTTCTGCAGAGAACAAGGATCACTGGGAGAGTCCTAGGAAGAGTGCTCTGGCTATTGCCCTAGGCTAACCCACTTTTCCTTCTTTGGATAACACTGTGGCTTCGTTCTCTTGCTTCCACTCTTTGCTCTCACTCATTCCATTCGGCACACAAAGAGAAAGTACATTTGATAAAACATAATTCAGATGATGTCTGTCACTCCAGTAGCCTCTCATCCCACTGAGAGAAGATTTCTACTCACCATACTCTGCAAGATTCTATACGACCTGGCCCCTGCCTATTTCACTGGCTTCATCTCTATGCTCCTCCTCCCTCTCTCTGTTCTGTTCACACTTTCTTTTCTGTTCTGAGAAACTGCACTAGCTTCAAGCCAGGCGTGATGGTGCATGTCTACAGTCCTGGCTACCTGGCAAGCTGAGACAGGAGGATCCCTTGAGGCCAGGAGTTTGAGGCTGCAGTGAACCTTGATTATGTCACTGCACTGCAGTCTAAACAACAGAGGGAGATTCTGTCTCTAAAAAATAAACAAAAACAAAAACAAAGAAGAAGCATTTGTACGACTCTGTACTTGAATATCTTTCCGCTTGAAATGTATCTTCCCTAAAATTTCACATCTGGCTTTTTGTCATTCTGGTCTCAACTCAAAAGTCCCTTTCAGAAAGACCTTCCTTGATAACTCAACTTCACTTTGTCAGCTCTCTCCATCACCCAAGTTTATTTGTGTTTTCTTCAGATGTTTTATCAATGAGATATTTTCTTATGAATTATCTGTGACCTTAACCCTTTTACTAATGATGTAAGAGTTGAAAGTTTGCCTACTTTGTTCACTGATATATCCCCAGTGCTTAGAACACAGATTTAAATGATACAGCAATTTTGTTGCACATTCACATATTTCACCCTGCATTAACTAAACGGGACACATTATACACTTGCTACAGTTAAAAAATGACAGTTTCCCTGTGGAGATTTAAATATACAAGGAAAATAATGACAACTTGAATATAGCATTTCAGTATATAATAGATGCTATATTTCTCCTTTGACTATACTTATTTTATCTCTTTGGTAATTTCACAAGAATGCCTTTAAATAGTTCATACTTGATGACGATTTGTAGCACAAAATCCACACAGCATACAGCCAGCAGCCAGACAGTAGTCACTTGTGATTCCTGGGTTACTGGCTTTTGTCACAGTAAGCAAATGAAAGCTCAGTGACTACATATTTAGCATTCACTTCTCAGCATCACAGGCCACAAAAATGCTTATGGTGAATGGATTAAAGGCAGTTATTTATCGTATACTTAATGTATAGCATGAGCTCAAGAAATCTTAGTTATGTTACTGTCACTATAATATTAATAGTTGAACTAGGCTTCTCAACAGATGTAAAAGCTCTCTAATCTAGAGGTAAATAAAGATTGTACTTTTCGTTATCATCAGATTTTATTATTCTTTGATGATGATTGACTAAATATACTGATGAAGATTAAAAAATATACTGCTTTAAATAAAGAGTTATGTCATAATATCTGTCAGTCATGCAATTAGAAATATATATATATATATATGGATATATATATTTTTTATTGCCCCTTTTTTCCTGGCTTTGTTAATGTATAATATATTGCTTTTCTGCATTCAGTATCCATTTGATTTCTCTCCTACTGTAATTTACCACCTGCAGAAGTATGAGGCCTGGAAAACGCAGGTGTGAAATGCTCATTAGCGCAATACCAATACATCAACACATGTTTAAAAGAATCTTCTGTCCAACCCTATTTCTTAAACTGTGTTTTCAGTCATAATTTTCAGACTTCAAAATTGGTCCAGGTCATAGATCAGGCGGTAGCTCTATTTTTACATAAGTATTAGGAGTACTGTGGTTTTCTAACCAGAGAGATATGACAGTAATTTCTTGTGAAAGATTTGGAACATTGTGACTAAGCCAAACTAAGAATGAAAGAAGACGGAGAAAATAAACATAACCACAGGTGCTGTAAGTCCTCTGTATGAAGACAAGTGTGAAGCCTATGAGGAGGGGGTCATTGATTCATGAATTAATTGATTCATTCATTTATTATTCATGTAGTATATGTTTTTGGTGTGCATGTAATTGCAAAGCACTATATTAGATGCGTAAGATAAATGTACTTCCTTTTAGAAGTGTCTTCTAAAAGACACTCCCCATCAGAGTGTCTAAAGAAATGAGAGATACAGAGCAAAGTGGACATGAGCAAATCTATTGGTAGACTTTATGATAAACAGCACAAGAAGCAAATGAGCAGAAAGCTGTGCTAAAGAGTAACTTGGGGTAAAATAGAGGGTAGGGAAGGAGGATGAGCGACACCTACTTAAAATTGTAGGGATGGTCTTTCAGAGGAGACTTAAAAAATTAAGCAATCAGCAATTCAAAGATCATTCCAGGCAGAGGGAAGAGCATATGCAAAGGCCTTCTGGATGGAAAAAACTTCACATGTTTGGGAATCTTAAAGGACATCAAGGCAACTAGGACATGGGCAAAAAGAATGGCCCAAGACAGAGACATCAGGGCCCTATGGATCACTAAAAGATGCTTAGAAATTCATCCAACCACAGTGGAAAGCCATTCAGTTATTTAAACTTGCTTGATGTTTAAAAATGCTTACTTTGGCTGCTATAGCATAGTAGGTAGTGGAGAACTAAGGTTGAACCGGAGAGAGCAACATGGAGGCTTTGGTAAACAGTCCTGAGAAGAGATAACTAGGAAATGTAGAAACTTAAGATATAATTTGGAGGCATAATAGAAAAATTTATTGATGGATCAGAATTGGAAAATGTTACAAAGGAAAGGATCAAGTATACTTTAGGTTTCTGTCATACACAACTGTATAAGTACATGTGGGTACCATTTACAGAGACTGTGAAGACAGGGAAGAAAATTAGGGTGGAGTCTAGAAATTAAGAATTTGTTTAGGGACATGTTAAGTATAAGATGTGTTGCATGTAATGGATAATGCCAAGTAGCTAGTAGAATATTTAAGTTCATAGTTTTGAGGAAAACTTTGACTGGAGGTATAAAACGGGTGTTTTCAGGTTATAAATATTTAATCCCAAAGGAATAGACTACAATATCTAGGGAAAGAGTGAAAATAGAGCAGAGGGATCCCCATCTGGACCAAGTGGATTAGGCCACTGGATATTCCAAAATACTTAGAGATTGAATCAAAATTACAAAATATTTAGAGGTCGAATAGAAAAAGAGGACTTAGGTCAGGTGTGGTGGCTTATGCCTGTAATCCCAATACTTTTGAAGACTGAGATGGAAGGATTGTTTAAACCCAGGAGTTCAAGACAAAGCTGGGCAACATAGTGAAACCCCATGCCTTCCAAAAAACAAAACAAAACAAAAAGGCACAGTGGTGTGTGCCTGTAGTCCCCGGCCCTTGGGAGGCTGAGGTGGGAGGATCCCTTGAGCCTAGGAGTTCAGAGGCTGCAGTGAGCTATGATAACACCACTGCCCTCCAGCCTAGGTAACACAATGAGAGCCTGTCTCTTAGAAAAGAAAAGTAAAAGAGGATCATTCAAGGAATAGTGGAAAAAAAAATAACATTAGAAGAATTATGTCAGGTAATCAATGAAAGTAGAACATCTCAAGATAGAGGGAGTGCTTTAAAAAAAAGTCGAGTATTTATATGTGCCAGTGTGTATCAAGCCAAATACTTTATCTGATTGGTGTTATATTATTCGTCCCATAATTACTGAGGTGAGCACTCTTATTAGATCCATTTTACAAATGAAACTATAGAGAGATCAAGTAATTTGCCCAAGATCCCGTAATAAGGAGTCAAGTGTTGAACGCAGGCATTCTAACTTGAGTCCATAGTCTTCACCCTTGTGCTATTCTCTTCCAAAAATACACCCAGCAAGTAAAACACCGAGAAAAATAAAAGCCAAAAAGTACCTTTTGAAATTGACTACATGAAGTTAGGAAAACCTGAGTCGTTTTGTGAAAGTGGTGAGTACAAAGCAGCTTTTTACAGAGGGTTATGCAGGAATGGAAGATGAAGCTGCGTGCTGGGAAGGAGAGAAGAAATTAGAGGAAGGGGACAGTAGCTTTAGAGAGAAGCAGACTTGGAGGGATGGGAGGTGTTTGTGCTGGCTGAATACTGGTGGGAATCAGTGAGCGGAGTGGAGTGATCAGGATAAGAGAAATCACCTCAGAGTAAAGCCTTGAAAAGGGGATGTAAAGGAACTTTTTCTCCCTTTCCTGCATTCCTTGCTTTGTGCATAAAATAGAAATGTCCTTCCTTTCTGAAGGATTCCAAAGAGAATGCTGGCTTTTCCTTCATTCTCCCTCCCCCATGCCTCCCCAAAGGAAGAAGAGCACTTCTGAGGCTGTGTAAAGGAAGGTTTCCGGCTGCATGACCCAGCCTCTGCTGGCTTCTCCCTTTGGGACCTGACGACCCACAGTGTGTCCATCTTAACTCCTGCTGCCCCTGGGGCAACCTCACCAGGACACCACTTCTTCAAGTGCCAGCTTGGGATGGGGTCTTTTCCCTCATGTCAATTTCTCAATTAGTTCAGGACTTATATAGGGAAGAGGGTGGTTAGTACATCAAAACCTCAAGTATAGAGAGAGGGTGCAATTAGGTTTAGAGACCATGTGGAGAGATTGGCTTTGGCAAGAAGAGGATCATATTCTCTTCTGCAATAGGAAAAGTTTTTAAATAATGGGGAAAGATAAAGGTAGGTCTGTAGAGTAGCTGCTGGGAAGAAGAAAAGTGATTTCTATAATATAATTTTTAAGATTTTATAACGTTTTTTCTGAATAAAGTCTGAAATCCAACTTGGTTGTATTGGGAGCACTACCTAGCTTTCATGTGTTAAGCCACTATCAACTAAGCAGAAGAAAACTAGAACAGATATACCCAGTGATTCTTAAACTGAGAAAGAGGACATGGCATGTCCCACCCAGGGTAGCCAATCCTAATTTATATAGGGTGGTTTTCAAAAGAAATCATTTCAATCAATATTGTAATCAATAATGCAATCTTACATTTTAAAAAACCACAAATGTTATTTTTATTTAAAACATTTATGACTTAAGGATGTTTTATATTCATCAATAGGATGATTTAGTTTAAAGAAGTCAAGAAACAGTGGGTTACCCAGAGTGTTTTTCATCCAATTCCTGAATTAAAATGTAACTAAGAAACAATATTTTCTATACCTTCTTTTCCTGCATTTTGTGTCTTCTTTTGAGGAAATTTAAGATGGTAGATTGCTGGACTGCATTGTAATTTTAACTATAAACCACTGGGCTTTGGCCCAGATTATTATTACCTGCAGAAGCTATCTTGATTAAGTTTGGAGTTGCCTTAGGTTGTGCATAAGCAAAACTACATTTTAATTAGCTAGTCCTATGCTTTATAGAGATAGTTTGTAATAGACCTTGTTAAAAATAGGTTTCATTAATCAGCAATGCTAGATAAAAGCCTAAAGTCTTAAAATCGTCTTATTTATTCGGATTCCTTCTTCCTAAAATGAATAAACAGAATGAAATCGATGTGGCAATAGCATGTTACAAAGCATTCCATCAAAAGTAATGAAATTAAATTTCATCTCTGTCAGTTACTGCAAAAGACTGTTTAACATTTACAAGAATTTGACTTCCAAATCCTTCAAGCCCTAATCTTTGGATTTACATAATGTGTTCCTACTTTCAGGCTTTTCCAGTTGAAAGGCTTTGAAGTTTCAAGGCAAAAACTGAAATAAATTGGAAATTCGTGTAATTTCAAAGTGAATGCTTGTGATATAGTGACATAGTCAGAAAACACATGGGGGAAAAAACTCATAACAAATTTTTCTACTATTAACTCAGTGTTTGAAACTTTATAGTAGAAAGACGATATGCAAAATTCTTAAAGACTGATCCAAGAACACATGCTACATATTTCTAATCAATAAAATTAAAATTAAAGACTTGAATCCAGATCTTTGATTTGAGTGCCCTTACCCTGTTTTATCTACGATGGCACTATTGAAAATTTTTGCATAATTGTATCTGTTTATCAAAACTGCAGGGTGTTTATTTAGAAATTATGAAACTGGCCTTTAGTGTATAAAATTTGAAGTATTATTTGGATTTATCATAGTATTAACGGTGGAGAAGAAACTGTTTTTTTTTTTTTTATCTAAGTGCCAACAAGCATTCCTTTTTTTTTTCTTTTTAATGAGGTTTTTTTTAAACTCCAGGATGGAGTGCAGTCATGCAATCTCAACTCACTGCAGTCTCTGCATCCCGGGTTCAAGTGAATCTCTTGCCTCAGCCTCCCAAGTAGCTAGAACTACAGACACATACCACTATGCCTGGCTAATTTTTATATTTTCAGTATTGACAGGGTTTCACCATGTTGGCCAGGCTGGTCTCAAACTCCTGACCTCAAGTGATCTGCCCACCTCAGCCTCCCAAAGTGCTGGGATTACAGGCGTGAGCCACTGCGCCTGGCCCCAACACATATTCTTATAATGGGATAGGGAGGAGGCTATGTTATGTAGATGTATTAATTTAATCATTATATCTGCTACCAAATATCAAAAGTCTTTCTTTAGTTCATTTTCAAAGGTTTTTATATGTAGACTTGCTTGCTTACTTGTGGTTTTTGCCCCGTAATGAAACCACTCATTCATTCAACAATTTATTTCCTGTATGCCTACTCTATGGCAAGCTCTATGCTAAATTCTGGGAATGAAACGATGAACAGACCAGAATTTCCATGAATATAGTAATTAAGTTGATCTGGTGGTGTGGACTTCTAATAGAAAATACTTCTCTCATATTACCACTTTCTCTGAGCTGATGCAAGAATTGGAATATAAATAAACCAGCTGGCAAATTTAGAGGGTTCAGATGTCCTTTTCATTAAAGGTCAGTAAGAAATGCTAATGTTTTATGTTAGGGTTTATTAAACTATGAAGGGGCAGAATTGCTTTGGAATTTAATTTCTAGTATTCATTGCATAAAATCAGGTATAATAGCAGTGAATTCATGTATGCTTCTATATAATTATTATTATTTACACTGGCCTAGCCCTTCACAGAGTTAAATTCAACTGCATTGAATGAGTGAATTTCTTGGTTTTGCTAGAATTTCTAGCAAACCATTTCTGCATGTCATTGCACCTGTGGCTTAATCCTTAAATTTTCTGTTCTCTGAATTTCCAAGATAGGAAAGCATAAATTTCTTAGAATGAATACATGGTTAGAAACATGTCTTGTTATAACAAACGATCTAGTTGCGGCATCCAATTAACTATTCCAACACCAATTTGAATTCCCAAAGGATACTTTTGTTGAAGCATTTTGCTTAGTGTGGAATTGTAAAAGTAAATTGTGTAATTCCTGATTCCACATTAATGAGACGTTCTGTCTTAATCCTCCTGTTTAGGAGCACAAAGTCTAATATGGCCACTGCAATTACTGAGTGGGCTAGAATTGGAATATTCTATAGCCCCAAGGGATTGTTTTCTTGTTTTAAAGCATAAGTTTGCAATCTGTCATTTCTTCTGTGGTTGAGCTTCTGAATATGCTTGGGTTTTGCTGATTTTATGGTTTGTTTTTAGCTGCTAATTTTTAGTCAGACTGCCTGGGAGGGGTAACAAAAACCCTTAATTTTGCAATGTGAAAATTCTTTATGCATTTGCTCCCCAAAGCTTATTTTTGAGTAACTTGAGACTTTTGCAGCAGCCACAGTATCCAACTTGGAAAACCTGCATTCTCAGCAGCTTTCCTACTTTAAATAATATTCTTACATTAGCTCTTTTAGGAAGCAAAGAGACAGCTTCCCTAACAGTAACAAGATATGCAAACCACAGATGGTCTTCTTGCTGGAAATTACTGGAAAGGACTACAAGTGTTGGGCCTTTGGGGCAGTCATTCACATGCATTCATGCACCACACACACACACACACACACACACACACACACACGTATGACTATACAACAAATGAAGAGGGCCAAGCATGAATATGTATAGCTACTACTAGTATATAGATTTCTGTGGAATTTTATACACTGCTTTAATAGAAATGAACACATTCTATGATTATAATAAGCTTTCTTAGGTAGAGCAGGCAGATATAGCATTAATACCATGATTATAGATAAGTCCTAGATAGTCCAGGTCCTTGCCCAAGTGTAAGAGCTGAAGTTTATCTCTGCCTCTTAATTCCAGAGTGTGGCCTTTGGTTCAAAATGCCTTAGTTGTATTCCAGCTTTTCTAACTTCTAACCCATTATTTTCTTTAAGCCTCTACCAATAGGATATATGCTACCTACCTCATAAGTTTGTTGTGATCAATAAATGAAATATTGTATGAATAACATGTGGCCTTGTACCTGCTACATTACAAATGCTCAATGACTGTTCATGTTTGTTTGTTTAAATCAAACATTTATACAACACTTATGTCAAATCTAAGTACTTTTTCAAAGAGATATTGTTAATATTCTCGTTTTACAGATGAGAAAATGGAGGCAAGGAAAGGTTAAGAAAATTGCCCAAGGTCACACAGCTAGTAAATGCCACATTATGGATTCAATTCCAGATAACCCAGTCCCCAGGTCCATAGTCTTAAATGCTGTTCTGTTATTCTCAAGGTACATAGTGGAACATATGGAATTGTGATTTTTATATACTAACTTTATACTGCTTTAAATTCCTCAGCTCTAGGGAATATTCCCACTATGCTGTAGTGGATTTCTCAACTGTCGCTACTATTACCACCAATATCCTAGGTTTATAGGAAGTGGAGAGTGGAAGATCTGTTTTTTTCCAGACAACTGAGAACTCAGAAACATAACCAATTAGTTATAATTCAGGCACAATTTGAATTCCACTTGATGGGAGAGGTGATTCCAGTAAAGAACTCAGTTAAATAAAAACATATTTTTCTTATGCATTTCAGTCATACCATGATGTAGTTTGGCTTAAGGTAGAGTTGTATCATGTAGTATTTAGTCAAGATGACAAAACTATTGAGAGATGCACAGCATGATAGACAAGGAAAGAAGAAAAGCATTGCTTGGTTATGATGTGAGGGGCCAATGACAGAAGGGTGGTGATAGGAGGAAAGTGAAAACACCACAAATGTGAGAGGAAAAGGGAAGATAACACAAAAACAGTATGACAAGTGATAAATCATGGTTAAAGCATTAAAAGTGAAGAAGCTTGAAGAAAGATACTCCACAACGGAAGCTATCGAAATAGAGGATTGACCCAAATGTTTGGGAGAAACCCTCCACAGTGAGCATTGTAAAAGCCACATTCAGTCACTGTTGGCCCAAGCACTGGGCATTGGGATGTGTGTTCATTCATTTAAGCCAGAAAGTGTATTTATCCTACTCAAGAAGTGATTTAGAAAATGAGTGTAAGATTTCCTGTGCTTCTAGTAAAATAGAAATTAATTATGCAAAAGTAAAATTTAGCTAATTACTGTGAGAATCATTCTGTTAAAATTGGTGGATATTGGATATTTTCTGACAGTTCTTTTTTTCACTAGTTTCTGTGACTTCGGATTTCATCATCAGCCTACCAGGCCTTTCCTGCTCCTTGGAGAACTGTTTGAAATGGGATTGAACCCTACTTTTACGGAGTAGGAAAGTCAAGAGCCCGTCACAAATTGCATTATCACTTCTTATCCTTACTTCTTCATGGTTCTCTAGGTCTTCATCTATGCTCCTGGGTTTGCTGTCTTAGGTCAAACCTGCGTGGATTTAAAACATGTATACACACACACACACACACACACACACACTCAAGTGATCCATCTGATGGGTTTAGTTGTTTTCTGAAAGATTTGGGAACTGGCATGAAATAAATCTCACATTGCATACCACATAGGGGACTCCTATTCAGCTAGTTCTCTTGTTATCCTTCACTCCTCCCTCAAAACCCACACTCCAGAATGAATCAAATCTCCTTCAAAATGCAGCGCAGTCCCTGCAGGCTGTGTTTATTGAAAGTGGTAGAGGAGAAGAGGAAACTGAGAAGTGGATATCATTTCCTCAGCATCCCGGGAATGGTGCAGAACACAATTATAGCATCTTACATACTCTTACAAAATGATTGGAACTTGCATTTGTTGAGAGCTTCCTGGGTAGGTGCTGTGCTAGGCGCTTTCACATATGGTGTTTACTTGATTCTTGGAACCTTTCTGGGTATATTTTATACCCATTTTATAGATGAGGAAAGTGAGACTCAGAAAAGCATCTAACACTTACCATGCTGAAGGAAGGCACTGGAATACATGTGCAGAGGAATAGGATAGTTCTTTTCTCTTCAAAAACAGAGGGACATGAAAATGCAAAAATTAAGACAAACCAGACAGTCTGCTTATAGGAGCCACGACAAGAGGGATGGCTTCTTTTCTTCATTTACTAGTCTCTATCTAAGGCTTCAGCACTCATTTTCCTTTGGGAATGCAAAGCACATTCAACAAAGAACCTCACAGTGCCTATTAAGAGCTTATTTTTGTCTTCATTTTTAATGCTTCAAATATTATCAAATAGGGTGCTTTATCTCATGCACACCTACATATTCCATTATGCTATATTTACATTTGTTTAACACATTTAATTGTTAAAAATTTAAAAAGACTTCCCCTTTCATGAAATTTGGAAATTGAAGGTAGCATTTATCAGAATTTCTTGTCAACCACAATACTCAGTTTTAGAATTGTTAGCCAGTAATTCAATTACCCAGACAGCTCTGCTTTCTAAGAATGTGCAAATAGAAGTCTTGTCTTATGCAAGCCAGAAAACCTGCCAGCAGTGTTCTAAACTTACAACAACAAAAACGTGAAGCCCTTCGAGTCTTGGATAGGAAGATTGTTTGGTGAGGAGGGGGAGAAAGAAGAAGGGAAATCACAGTATCATTTTCTGTTGGTCTTTGGCCATCTGGATCTCAGTGCCGCATCCTTTGCTCATTCCAAGGAGAGTATAAAAAGGGCAATGAGATGCTTATACATTCTGTAGTGCCAGTAGAACATGATCAGTTATAGTATCTATCCCTTTATCAAATATAAGCCATCATGTAAGTCAACATGAGACTTTAATTTAGTAACTGATTAATTCTAAAATGAGCCAGTGTAAAATATAAATAGTTTCTGGTGATAAAATAATATACTATGTGAATTGGAAGTAAAACATATTTATAAAATGTAAGTGATTGTTAATGATAATAATTATTGCTGAGAACTAAAGAGCAGCTGGCTTTTTGTAAAATTTAACACCTTAGCCTTAAATCTCTACTCCTCTGAACTGCCTTCACCCCAAATAACTTGCTTTATATTGAAACTCAAATTTAAGTTTGAAATAATATTTGTAGCATCAACTATAGAATATTGACATTTTGTACATCAAAAATGGTTGAATATTAGTGATTTTTTAGGATTCAGCATAATACTGTTGGTGCAGTTGAAGTCTTGGTGTGTGTAATTCTGCTCTCCTGGAAAGCCATGCTAGTCCAAATAAACTTTGTTGCCTTGGTGACCTACAGCTTATTTTCTTTTTAATTAATTAAAAATTAAAATTATATATATTTATAGTGTATAAAATGATGTTTTGAAATATGTGTATGCTGTGCAATGGCTCAGTCAATCTAATTAATATATGCATTATCTCACATATTTATTTTTTGTGGCAACAACACTTAAAACCTACTCAAAGCAATTTTCGAAATATAATACATTGGTATTTACTATAGTCACCCAAGTTGTATAGTAGATATCTTGAACTTATTTCTCCTCATAAAATTTTATATCCTTTGATCAACATTATACCCATATTAACTCCGTATACACTTCATTCTACTCTGCTTCTTTGAGTTAAATTATTTTAGATTCCATATAATGGTATTTGTTTTTCTGTGCCTGGCTTATTTCTTTTAACATGTTCCAGGTTCATTCATGTTGTTGCAAATAACAGAATTTTTTTTTTCAAGTTCAGTAGTATTCCATTGTGTATACATGCAACTTATTTCTTAAGCTGTTTTTTTAAATAAATTTTAATGCTTTCTTAAGTACATATAGTACTTCTGTAGTTTTAGCTCTAGTCTACAAACACCTAAGATAAGAGTGGTGTTACTAGGCTGAACAAGGCATTAGGAAAAAGTAGATAAAGCTGTACAGTGTAAGTCCGTGTTTCTTCAAGTATATGGCGCCATAGGTGATTTTGGGTGACTGCTCCTTGAAGGACTTCATTTAGCTTGCTTAACTGTGAGATATAGCTTTCAACCTAGTTTCCACAAAGCAGCTCAGAGTGATTCTTTGACCATGTGATGACTCCTTTGCTCAAATCCTCCCTTGGCCTCATTTAACAGCCTTAAAGCTCTCTATGATCTGGCCTCAGCACCTGCCCCCAGCACCCCCTTGTTTGAATTCATCTCCAGCTTCTTACCCCCTGCCTTTCTCTGCTCCAGTCACTGTGGCCTTGCTCCTTCACTAACATAACATACATATCTCTATTTCCTGAAATGCTGCTACCTCAGTTACGATCATGGCTCCTTCCTTCAATCTCTTCTCAAAATTCCAATGGTCCACAAGCCTTACTTGGCTCTCCCATATATAGCAGTACAAATGCATATCTTCATTACCTAAGCCCTTTACTGTGCTTGAATTTAATCCACCGCACCACTGCACTTTTTGACACCTGATATGTTATATATTGGCTTGTTTACTTATCACCTGTCTCACTCCATAAGGGGCTCCAGGACAGCAGATGTTTTGCCTGTGTTGTTCACTGTGCATCCCTGGTGCCCAGAACAGTGGGGTGGAGAGTAGCCATTCCAGGAATGAATTAACAGTTCATTTCAGCTCATGAGAAGTAGGGCACTGGGCAGGGAAAACAGCCATTCCCAGTGGGAAAAGGTTAATTTATAAATTAGTAAGATTTCTTTAGATTTCACGCTGTCAGTTTTTAGGAGTCAGCTTTTAGGAGATTGGAATAACAAGAGCTTTACTCTATTTATTTTGAATGTCACCTTTTTGTGGCAAGTAGCCACTGCCACTATATATAATCTTCATTGTAAATGAATACTGTAGTCCTCCCTTATCCACAGTTTTGTTTTCTACATTTCAGTTACCTGCAGTACAGTATAATATGATATTTTAATAGAGAGAAAAAGAGACCTCATTCATATAACTTTTATTACAGTGTATCATTATAGTTCTTCTGTGTTATTGTTAGTCTCTTACTGTGCCTAATTTATAAATTAAACTTTATCATAGGTATTCATGTACTGAAAAAACATAGTATATACTATATAGGGCTTGTTACTATCTGTGGTTTCAAGAATCCACTGGAAGTTTTGAAACATATCCCCTGCAGATAAAAGGCAATTACTGTAAGGTAAAAAGGCAATTTGTCATGAAAATGTTTTATTGAAGTATAATATATACACAGAAAAATCCAAAACTCATAGATGGTTAAATGTTCACAAAGTAAATACATCCTGGTACCCAGTGCCCAGATCAGAAAACAAAACATTACCAGAATATGAGAAATCCCTTCATGTTGTCTTTCATGTAGTAACGACCCAATGTTAAACCTACCATTTAAATATCATAGATAGCACTCCTTGTGTTTGGACTTTATATATCTAGAATCATAGGGTATATACTCTTTTATGTCTGGCTTCTTTGCTCAAAACTATTTTTATGGAAATCATTCAGTTGCTTCTAATAGCTATAGTTCATGCATTTTCATTGCTGTACAAAATTCCCTTCTATTGTTGATAAACATTTGAGTTTTTTCAACTTTTGTGTATTACAAGTTGTGCTGACATGAACATTCTTGTTTGCATCTTTTGGTGAACACATAAAACTGCATGCCTTAAACTTTAGTAGGTATTTGCAGACATTTTTCCAAAGTAGCTTTACCAGTGTGCACTACCACCAGCAGAGCAGCAGAATTCCAATCGCTTCTCATCCATCATTGCACTTTGTATCATGCCTTTCACATTTTAGCCACTGTGGTGGGTGTGGTATGAGTGCCATGTAGTTTTAATGTGCATTCCTCATGAGTAGTGCTGTTGAACACTTTAAAATATATTTGTTGCCAATTTGAGTTACGTGAATCTATTTTCATGGATATTAAGATAATATAGGTAATATATAGATAAGGTAGAAATCATATAGGTCATAATTAAATGACTAAAATTTAGTAAACATTGCTTTCATTAATGACTCTGTTACTACTGATAGATTGTATTCTCTTTATAAAGCTTTTCCTCTAGAAAATTCAGTTCAATAGAAGCTAATTGTGGCTTAATTATGAATAACCTTCTATGCTGAATGATGTGAGGCTACCAAGGTCCACGTCATGGGAAGCTTCCCAGAAGTCACATTGAAGCTATGTCTGACAGGCATGAATAGGGTCTGCCAGTAAGGCAGGAAAGGGAAGCCAAGGTACTAGAAAAGCCTGAATAAAGTTTGAAGGTATGAAGAAGTATGAAACTTTCAGGAAATTCCAAATGTTCAGGTGTGGTTATCAGACATAATAAAGAAAATTGCCACCATCTTGTCTATAGGGAATAAAGAGCTGAAAAATGACACTTAACATTAGCCTCCAGAAGTACCAAGGGCCAATAATACATTGGCCTTAGGCTTTAGTTACATTAGTTGTGTAGCTTGAAATGTTTGAAGTTAACTCAACATCATTTACAAGGATTTTTACGCCAAAGGAAATATGCATGAGCAAGGAAACATTTCATGGATAGCTTTTTGCTTTCCATGTTAGGCCTTATGTCAGCTTTCTAAAATGTAGAAGTAGGCAGCACATGTATTTTTATTAAGAATGAATAGTAAAATAACATGAGTTCTATAATTTTTACAGCTAAGATGCTGTTAGAGGTTAAGCAGAAAAACACTGGCGGCCTCTGGTTTAAAAATAATGATTTTATTATTCTTTTTGGAATTAACATTTATTTTTAACTAGTGTTTCGCTGTAGTATTAAAAAATTCCTTTCAGAACTAAATACTATAGTCAAATGCATTATCTTTGACACTACATTTTAGCCCATTATTAGAAAAATAAAAGCTCTTTATCACCTTATATTTTATTGAAATCTTTCAGAATGATTAGGCAGAAGGTATTTTTCCTACTAGTTTCAAAGATATTTGTAGAATTTTTCTTAAAATACTGTAGGGAATGTCTATCATTTCTGAATAGACATGGTTCTATCTCAAGGCTAAATATAACTCAATTGTTGAAAACAAATTATGATAAACATAGAACAAATGTGTCTCTAGAATCGGGATTCATAGCATGTGGTCTTCTTTACTTGTAGGTTGAAGAAAAAGTCCCAGTCGGTGGATATTAATGCTCCAGGGTTCAACCCTTTGGCTGGTGCGGGAAAGCAAGCTCCACAAGCCAGTAAGCCCCCTGCACCCAAGACCCCCATCATTGAAGAAGAGCAGAACAATGCAGCAAATACTCAGAAACATCCTTCCAGAAGGAGCGAACTGAAAAGGTTCTACACCATTGGTGAGCACCAGATGTTTTATGCAAGTGAATAGATGAAATCTACCTAAATGGCATTGAGGGTCTCTGGGTCTGTTTTGTTAAATGGCTCCTTGTTATAAAACGTGAATCTTTCTGATCGTTTATTTGGACATTTTCTTATGTGGTCTGAACATAAAGATGGAAAACTACTGAAAACTTTCAGCAAAGTTAAATAAAAGCAGGCTTGACGGCTTTCTATATCCTAACCTAAGGGGGGTAAATATACATATATATACCTTAGGTTTTTCAATTTTTAACCTTACATGCTACTATTTTCATTTTAGCCGTTGTTCAGTCAGTGCCTTTCTTATCTTTTGTTTTTATTCTTTTCCTTTTCCATTCAGGCTCCCAGGTCTCTGACCCTGTTCTGTCAGATTGTTAAGACTATGGTTGATACCAGCCTGTAACCAACAAAGCCACTAGGAAAGTAAAGTTATCACGTTCTGAGAGGACAGATTTCCTTATGTGTCTATTTTGGCCCTGCACGTTGCTTTGCTTTGAAAAGATTGAATGGCATCCAGGCCCTCCATAAGAAAGAGTCATAGGATATGGCTTGGGTTTTGCAGGCATTATATTATTTCCCCAGATATAATAATATCCTGTAATTTTGTAGTTTAATATTTAATCAGAGAGTTGTAGGCCATCAGTCCAAACAAATCAGATTATCAATATTTGTGCACCATATTAGCCCAGCATGTTTTTGGACTTGCTTTGTAATGAACAATAGCAGTTTTCAGTGTCTTAAGTTTATTTGAGACAAAAGATACTAAACATCTCATATATGGGAGAGAATGATGAGTAGGGGAGAGAAATCCACCTAAAAAGGGGAGGGCTGCTTTGGCCTTGCACAGTACTTCAATTTGGAGAGATTTGGTTACATCCAAAGCTGTCATAGTAGAGACTGTGGCTTAATGGGTTAATGAGTGTTACTTTAAGGAGGGCCTGTTATTCTTTAAAACTTACCATCCTCACCACCCCAATATGAGAATGTTTGTTTTAAGATGATTGAAATCTTTTTCTCTGATACTTTAGTAGACATTCCTAGAAATGATCATCAGGAGACCAGATTTCTAGTTCTAATTCCTACACCAATTTCCTGTGTGACGTTGTCAAGTCATTTTCCAGTGTCTTTGGGTGAAATTCCTTCCTTTAAGCTGAAGAAATGTGTCCATGTAGGCCTAGCCTTATTTCAGAATTTGGCTGCTAAAACCATGCTTTCTCTTTCCCCCATTTTATGTCCTCTTCTTATATATTCATTCTCAGGTTTCCTTTACCAGATTTAGATGTTCAAGTCTTATTTTCTAAAAGACAATAAGCATGATGTCAATGAGACTGCCCATAGTCAGGTAATGAGAATTAATAAAAGACAGTGTAGACAGGCACATATTTCCATTTTTAAAACTTATGATAGCTCAGTTCTTCAAATTAATTGACTAGAAAAGCTCACAAAGTCTATATAACTCTCTCCAATTACCCATATTCTCTTCTCCTTTGCAACATGTCTGCCGCCTTCTATTGCTTTTCTGACTTATTAATTGGCTAAAAAAAAAAAAACCATAGTATTTTTCCTTCAACAAATAAAGCTCATCCTACAAACTCAATGTTCCTTAAAAATTAGAAAAACAGGGAGAGATACTGACTGGCTTGGCCACCATGAGTAACAAGCTAAGCCTAGAAAATAGAAGTCTCAAAATTGATGGATTGTGGAAAGATGAACGATGAGTTATTTTAAATAATGCCACCACTCATGAATTCTTCACTAATGAATTGGTAACAATTTGATTCATAATCAATGTGAGTGGCATGTCTATTGTGTTAAAAGAGACATCTGAACTGTTAAATGTACTGTATCTGTATAACCCCTCTAGTAATTTGGACCTGGAAACATTATTTTCAAGACTGATGACATATTAGCAACCATGTAATCACCTGTATTGAAAGTTCCCTTTACAAAACAAATCTACTTCAGTGTCTCTTAGTAAAAGTATCGGTAATAAACAACAATAAAAATTTTCATTGATAATGTCATATGCCAGAAGCAATTTAAGCTACTGGATTCTATCCTCAATTCACCCTCATAACAACTCGGACAGGTAAATGTTACACTCTATTTTTATAGATGAGGATAGAGCAATAGATCATTTAAAGATTGGGTCATGAGCTGTAGATAGTAGGCTCTGCAAATAAAATCCACCTTCTCTTGTGACCCATCACAATCAGCCTTCTCTGACTCTTAAAGGTTGCCATCTCCTCTATGCAAAAATAAGCTGGAGGAGTTTTTATGGATAATATAGTGGAGTGATATTTTTACCACTAGTTCCAGAAAATCTCACTGAAGGAAGCCTTGCCAACGAACCCATCTACAAGCCAATTATGCTCATTCATTGAAAGATATCTTTCAATATCTCAGTTTAGGGTTTACACTCCTGGAAAACTCTAGGAGCCCTCTTCTGGCCAAGAAAAATACATTTAAATTTAGCAATGAAACTTTATACTATATTTACTATATACATTCAAGCAACAATTTTAAAGCTTAAAGAATTTTCAAATAGAAAATAAATAACTAGAAAAAATGTTACAGCCATTGAAGTGTCTTTTAGTGGCTTCTGTAGCTTTTCTAGAATTTGTCTCTTAGAAGTACAGTTATTCTTTAGTGTTCAGGGAGTGGAAGGGATTGGTTCCAGAACCCTCACAGATACCAAAAATCTGCAATGCTCAAGTTCCTGATATAAAATGGCATAGTATATGCATATAACCTATGCACATCCTCCTGTATACTTGAAATCATCTCTAGCTTACTTATAATATCTAATAAATACAATGTAAAAGTTATATAAATAGTTATTATACTATATTTTTAGTCAGTATTGTTTTATTTTGTTGCATTGTTACTGTTTATTGTTTTTACTATGGAATATTTTCAATCAGTGGTCAGTTGAGTCCACAGATGCAGAGCCTACAGATATGGAGGGATAGCTGTATAATAAAATTTCAGCCAGTTAGAATGGCGATCATTAAAAAAATCTGGAGACAACAGATGCTGGAGAGGATGTGGAGAAATAGGAACACTTTTACACTGTTGGTGGGAGTATAAATTAGTTCAACCATTGTGGAAGACAGTGTGGCGATTCCTCAAGGACCTAGAAATAGAAATTCCATTTGACCCAGCAATCCCATTACTGGGTATATACCCAAAGGATTATAAATCATTCTGTTATAAGGACACATACACACGTATGTTCACAGCGGCACTGTTTACAATAGCAAAGACTTGGAACCAACCCAAATGCCCATCGATGATAGACTGGACAGGGAAAATGTGGCACATATACACCATGGAATATTATGCAGCCATCAAAAACGACGAGTTTGTGTCCTTTGTAGGGACACGGGTGAAGCTGGAAACCATCATTCTCAGCAAACTGACACAAGAACAGAAAATCAAACAGCACATGTTCTCACTCATAGGTGAGTGTTGAACAATGAGAACACATGGACACAGGGAGGGGAGCATCACAGAGTGGGGTCTGTGAGGGGGAAATAGGGGAGGGACAGCAGGGGATGGGGAGTTGGGGAGGGATAACGGGGAGAAATGCCAGATATAGGTGATGGGGAGGAAGGCAGCAAATCACACTGCTATGTGTGTACCTACGCAACCATCTTACATGTACTTCACATGTACCCCAAAACCTAAAATGCAATTAAAAAATAAAAAAATAGGAGAGAGATCCAAGATGGCCGATCACTAGCAGCTCAGGATTGCAGCTCCCAGTAAAAGCGCAGAGAGCCAGTGGACGCCACACTTACCGATAAATTTTTGCTGCCCACGGACCAGGACATTCCCAGCGGAGGAGCCCCACGGGTTGCCAGTGCGACCCTTTCGGCTGGCGCGGCTTTTTTGCCAGCGCCTCGGCTCGGCGGCTCTTGGTGTGGAGTAAACGGGACTGAGTCTCCTTTTGGATGATGTTTGGCGCTCTGGGAAGTCAGAGCAGTCCATCCAGCTGACTGAAAAAGGGACTGAGAAGCCAGACCAGAGACCCC
>PVKP010023698.1:0-35950 GCA_004027715.1 Plecturocebus donacophilus
CAGGTTTGAGAACTTCCCTCACAAACTCAGACGTTGCGTCCGTATCCGGTCACTAGGGTGGAAAAGGGATGCAGTTTGTAGATTTTCCAAAGAGAAGGCCCATGGCAGGGTTGGATGGCGTTAGCGGTGGCGCTGGCTTCACCTTGGTAAACATGTCCCAGGCCAGCACGTGGTCAGCCGCGATGACTGAAACCAGATGGAAGCTCTGCCTGTACTGAAGGTGACGGAGGCGGATTAGTGCGTGCAGTGTTGGCAGATGTCCAGCAGATGAGCCTTGCTTGTTGAAGAGGTGCGAAGGGTAAGGAAGGGTCAGTGAAGGGTAAGGCCGAGGTTTCTGAGTTGGACCACCATGAATGAGCTGTCGCGGTGGTGAGGACCTTGAGGGTCTTGTCTTGTTTTCAATGTGCTGAGTTTGATGTGCTCCTGAGTTTTTTGTTTGTTTTGAGATGGAGTCTCCTCTGTCACCCAGGCTGCAGTGCAGTGGCACAATCTCGGCTCACTGCAACCTCTGCCTCCCGGGTTCAGGCAATTCTCCTGCCTCAGCCTCCCAAGCAGCTGGGACCACAGGCATGTGCCACTATACCCAGCTAAATTTTTTTTGCATTTTTAATAGAGACGGGGTTTCACTGTGTTGGCCAGGATGGTCTTGATTTCCTGACCTTGTGATCTGCCCACCTCGGCCTCCCAAAGTGCTGGATTACAGGCGTGAGCCACCACAACTGGCCAGTGATTACAGGCGTGAACCACTGCCCCTGTCCACTGCCGAGATTTCTAAGTGGAGATGTTCAGGGCAGTGGGACATCTGGGCCTGACACTTGACAGAGGGATAGGAGTTTGAGGCAAGGGTTTGGGGGCCATTCCTGGGTAGATAGGAGTGACATCTGTGTGTAGGAGAACTCACAGAGGAGTAGTGACTAGAGTTTGGGAGACCGGAAGCGTGGGGGGAGGGAGTGTTCTTTTGGTGAAGGGTTCACAGAGTCACTCCGCTGTGAGAGGCCAAGTAAGATAAAAGCTAAAATGTCCTCTGGGTATGTTTATACATAGTAGGTATGCAGATATTTCTAATTGTATCATTTACTTCTTTATTTCTCAGAAGAGATGCTGGCTTAGCCTTGCAAACATCTTTAAAAAAAGTTTTTTTGAGACAGGGTATTTCTCTTTTCCAGGCCAGAGTGCAGTGGTAGCGATCACAGCTCACTGCAGCCTCTACCTGCTGGGCTCAAGCGATCCTCCCACCTCAGCTTCCTGAGTAGCTGGGACTACAGGCATGCACCACTATGCCTGGCTATTTTTAAAAATTTGTTGAGACAGGGTTTCACCATGTTACCTAGGTTGGTCTTGAACTCCTGGCCTCAAGTGATCCTCCCACCTTAGCCTCCCAAAGTGCCGGGATGGATTACAGGTGTGAGCCACGGTGCCCAGGCTCCTTGTAAATATCTTTTGGCAGCACATTGACTATAAGAGTTCTTGCGCTGTTCGTGAAATGTTGCAGGTTTCCTTGCTGTGATCATCTGTGCTTGTCTTATGAGTTCTTGAAACTAGTGAGCTCATGGCTGAGAGTGGTGGCTCATGCCTGTAATCCCAGCACCTTGGGACCTGAGGCGGGTGGATCACCTGAGGTCAGGAGTTTGAGACAAGCCTGGCCAACATGGTGAAACCCTATTTCTACTAAAAATAGAAAAATGAGCCAGGTGTGGTGACGTGTGCCTGTAATCCCAGCTACTGGGGAGGTTGAGGCAGGAGAACCCAGGAGACGGAGGTTGCAGTGAGCCAAGATCACGCCATTGCATTCCAGTGTGGGACACAAAAGTGAAACTCCCATTTCAAAAAAGAAAGAAAGAAAGAAAGAAAGAAAGAAAGAAACTAGTGAGTGCTGAGATTTTACTCTACTTTCTTGTGATTCTTATGTCTTACTTGAGGTTTTATAGCTGTTCTATTGGAGTTATAGAATCATGGTAAAATTGGAGAGAAATGGAAATCGCTTATTTTAGCAGAAACCTCTGCAGCCCCTTTGAGAATGGATAAATTAAGAAATCTGACAATATAAAGTGCTGACGAGAATGTGGAATAAGTGGAAGTCTGGTGTATAACATCCAGAGGAACAACTTCTTGGAAAACTGTTAATATTTACTGAAGCTGAACATGTGCCTTTTGACTCAGTGATCCACTTGGGTATTTACGGAAAAGAAACAAATGCTTATGTACTTAGCTCATAGCAGCTTTCCTCACGATAGCCCCCAACTGGAAGAAACTCCAATGTCCATCAACAGGTGACTGTATAAACAAAGCACGGTGTAGCCATACCATGGAATACTACTCAGCAACATAAAAGGGAATGAAGCACGAATACACAAAACAGATAGATGAGTGTTGCAGACAAAATGCTGAGTGAGAGAAACCAGACACAAAAAGTACACACTGTCTGACCCCATGTGTGTGAAGTTCAGAAACAGGCACAGTTACCCTATGGTGATTGAGGTCCGAGTGGTGGTTACCTGCGAGGAGGAGGTATTGACAGTACAAGGTGTGTATGTATATACCAATTAATGTGCCTGTAGTTCCAGCTACTCGAGGCTGAGGTGGAAGGATCGCTTGGGGTCAGGAGCTCAAGGCAGAGTACACTATGATCATTCCTGTGAATAGCCACTGCACTCCAGGCTGGGCAGTATCACGAGACTTACTTCCAAGAAAATAAAAAGAAAAAAGTAAAAAAAAAAAATGGAGCTCAATGTTTAAGATAATTAAAAGTTCTAGTTAATTTGTCAGCTCTCAGAACAAGCCTGTCTAACCCGTGGCCCAGGATGGCTTTGAATTTGGCCAAACACAAATTTGTAAACTTTCTTAAAACATTGAGACTTTTTGCGATTTTTTTTTTTGTTTTAGCTCATCAGCTATTGTTAGTGTTAGTGTATTTTATGTATGGCCCATGACAATTCTTCTTCCAATTTTGTTCAGGAGAGCCAAAAAAATTGGACATTCCTATCTTAGGTGGCAATGCAACATGATGTAAAATATTTATTCAAATATTCAAAGTCTGATTTCACTGTGACACACACACACACTCACGCCCCTCCACAGGCGATCCTGAAGCTGTTGCCCAGTCTTTGATGTAGCTAATGAGCCTGGGTGTTGATTCCTTCCCTGGCTTGCCCCAGGTGTATTGTTATTAGTGTGGGCCAGGGCCTGAACTAGGGTTGTACAAAATTTAAGGGAGAGTGCCGAAACCCTCAGTCATCAAGATAAATAGTGTTTTAATGTAATACTTAAAAATATAAATGCAAAAAATTCTGTGATGAACAAAATATTAAAATTTTAATTAAAGCCAGGAGTGGTGGGCCAGGCGCGGTGACTCACACCTGTAATCCCAGCACTTTGGGAGGCTGAGGCGGGTGGATCATAGGGTCAGGAGTTCGAAACTAGCCTGACCAACATGGTGAAACCCCATCTCTACTAAAAAAATACAAAAATTAGCCGGGCGTGGTGGTACGCGCCTGTAATCCCAGCTACTCAGGAGGCTGAGGCAGGAGAATAGCTTGAACCTGGGAGGCAGAGGTTGCAGTGAGCCGAGATTGCGCCACTGCACTCCAGCCTGGGCAACAAGAGCGAAAATCCATCCAAAAAAAAAAAAAAAGACAAGATAGGCATTATTGGATATTTTTGCTTTTGGCTCTGATATGACGCAGCAGGGCACTGTTGTGGACCTGAAGATGGAGCCAGAAGGAGTCTGTTAAGATTTGAGAAAGAGTGACTTGACCTGGAGGTGTGACCAAAAAGAGTGAAAAGGCAAGATCGGAAGAATAAAGACCAAAATTGCAATCGATTATGTTAATGCTTTCGTTGTTTTGTAAATGGAAACAACTGTGCTGTGTCTCAAAGAGGATTCTTCTCAGTTTATTAAACATTCCAACAAAAGGGAATAATGTATAAAAGTATTTATGATGGTCCTTAGAATACTGTATCTTTGAAGTTTAGTGAATTTTGCAGTGTTTAACTTATGGCAACAATAGCATTGGTGTTTCAAGTTAAAACAGGACATTGTCGAGGGTTACATAACTTATTCATGATATTAACAAGATATAAACACCATGTTTCTGTGTGTAACTGTTTAACAGTAGATGAAGTTAATGATTGCCCCCTTTTAGCTAATCATATGATTGCTATTGAAATAAATACTTGCTAGACAGGGATAGAATCTAGTAATTTGTTAGCTTCAATACTTCATGCTTGCCTACACACCATGTTGTGCTTCCAAGCCTGCGTGTTGAAACGTGGCCTTCTTTGCGTCTTCCTGGTGAGTGAACCCCAAGTGTCTCACTGTAGCCATTTGAGTCTTCTGGCTGTCAGGATGTGTTGCCCTGGGCTGAGAGTGAGTGACCCTGGATTTTTCAGCTTCTCTTCCAATTGCTATGGATACCACATCAGTGCCAACGTGAGTCCTCTTGTCGCTTTCTCCTAGGCCTCCCCTCAGAAGCCAAAACCCTTCCCCTTCCTGATGCTAAGGCACAGTTTCTTAAAGTGCTAGAGAGCTTTTGAAAGTAAACTCTGATGGGAGTTAGATTCAGAGGATTATACCAGAAGGGGTTAAAACTTCTCAACCCTGTGAAAACCTCCCTTCTTTGTTTACTTCCTCCCTGCCCGCCCTTCTGCTGTGCTTGGTTTTCTCCTGCTGATATGCCTGGGTCAGTGGGAAAGTCTTCCTGCCAGACACAGCTCCCCTGCCCAGGGCTCCTGAGACGTCTGCATCTCAGACCCTGGCAACGAGGCACGCTGGGGCACGCTGGCCTTTCGTTGTGGTGTAGAAAGTTTTTCGTTTGGAGTTCCGTTTTAAAACTAGATGTAGGGTTATTTATATCTTCTTGCATTAATTTTGATAAGTTGTGTATTTTAAGCACTTTAAGCTGCTGAATTAATTGGCTTGATTATTACTCTTTCAGTGTCCATAAGATCTGTAGTGATGTCCCCATCTTTTATTTCTGGCATTTGCCTTCCACGTTAAGAATGTCCAAAGGGAGAGGGGAAGGAAAAAAGAAGACTGTCTGTTCAGAGGAACTGCTGGATCAGAGTAAGGGTGGTTTCTGGAAGGGGATAAAGCACGCCTGTGGGGGAGGGCGGGATGGGGACTGCTTCTCTGTGGCAGCCTCCTCTTTGGAGAAGCTGCTGGAGAAGCAGTGGTCACGTGGGTGGTGAGCTCATTAGGCTGGGGACACCAGCTGTGCTATTATTAGGGCTTTTAAAGTCCGTGGCAGATGTTCCGAGGCGGAGTTCCAGCCTTGTTCACTTCCCACATATGGCCTGATACAGTGCACAGAAGAAAGAGGGACTCTTTAACAGGCAGCTTTTCCACGCAGCACGTCCCTGTTTCTCCCCCGGGAACTTTTTTCTCTTCCTTCTTCTCTGTGTCTCTCTTTGTTTCTCTCTCTGCTGTTTGGTCTTTCTCTTTTTTCTCCCTTTCTCCTTCTCCCCCTGTCTCTTGCTCGCTCTCCTCTTTCTGTTTTTCTGTATTCTCATTCTTTCTGTCTCTCCCTCCATCCCTCCCTTCTTCCTTCTTTTATCCTTTGAGGCCCCTTTTATTTAATCCTTTGTGGAACTAGGAGAGAACTCAGTGGGACATGAAGAAATGTTGCTTATTTTAGATTAAAAGTGAGCCTTGACATTTCATAGAAAGCATAACAAATGTGAGTAAATCTCAGGGTGATCCTGTACTAAAGTTTCTTTGATGAGAGCCTGGTTTGAATTGCGTGGTTAGCTTGCTGTCCCCTGCATCCCGTGGCTCAGTGGTCGTTTTGTATGGGACCACTTTTACCTGAATGGACTGGGAAGCCAGCCAGGGCACTGATTATTTTTGCATACCAATTTCTGTGTTGTTAGTTTGGCTAACCACCTTTTCTGCAGCTGTTGTCCTGGGTCTCAGTGACCAAATGATTAAAGAGATCAGTGATCTTTTTTTTTTTTTTTTTTTTGAGGTAGACTCTCACTCTGTTGTCTAGGCTGGAGTGCAGTGGCATGATCTCAGCTCACGGCAACCTCTGCCTCCCAGGTTCAAGTGATTCTCCTGCCTCAGCCTCCCGAGTAGCTGGGACTACAGGTGCATGCCACCACGCCTGGCTGATTTTTGTATTTTTAGTAGAGATGGGGTTTCACCATGTTGGCCACACTGGTCTCAAACTCCTGACCTCAGGTGATCTGCCCGCCTTGGCCTCCCAAAGTGCTGTGATTATAGGCATAAGCCATCGCACCTGGCCAGTAATCAACTTTTATCAGTAAGTTTCCATGTGTAGACCCTGCCTCTCCCCTCATTTATAGTAACTCATGTCTTGGCTTGGAATTACAGGGTATAATCCACATCAAATTTACTTAAATAACTGCTCTGGGAGACTGAATTTCTACAGGAAATGGGCTCTTATGTGAATATAATCTCAGTGTATACTCTTTAATAAAATCTCAGAATGATGCAGGCTTCATTATAGATGTTTCCTACTGTTTATTTCAAAGTTCTGATATTTTGATATAGTTACACTAATTTTATAGCTAGAGCACAACATTCATTACCTGATCATATTTTTATTTCAAAAATAATGAGATAATATATGCATACTTTATTGGCATTTCTTACTCTAATAATGGCCACAACTGTCAGAAGTACATTTTTAGAAAAGCTTTTATAATCTTGGCATTTTTCTTTTCTTTTTTTTTTTTTGAGACAGAGTCTCGCTTTGTCACCCAGGCTGGAGAGCAGTGGGGCGATCTTGGCTCACTGCAACCTCCACCTCCTGAGTTCAAGTGATTCTCCTGCCTCAGCCTCCCAAGTAGCTAGGACTATAGGCTCACACCACCATGCTGGGCTAATTTCTGTATTTTTAGTAAAGTTGGGGGTTTCACTATGTTGGCCAGGCTGGTCTCGAACTCCTAACCTTGTGATCTGCCTGCCTTGGCTGCCCAAAGGGCTGGGATTACAGGTGTGAGCCACTGTGCCCAGTCAGTCTGGGCATTTTTCTTCAAGAGAAAGTAAAAATATCTATTTTAGAAAAGTACTTTTACATTTTAAACATTATTTAGTTGTAGAAAATACATTTTAAAAAGCCCAAAACCTAAACTAGACAGTGAGACCAGTATGGGACTAGAGGTGCTTAACTGGGTAACTAATTATCAATATGTTCATTTCCCTGCGGATTCAGAGATTGGGAAAGAAAACTGGGAACAACCATTGTTCATTTCTCTAATTTTATCTGAAGGAGGAGAGTCGTAAAGTAGGAAGCCATTCATAAAGACTTTTCTCTCAATGGCAGACGCTGTTTTTTTTCTTTTTGAGATGGAGTTTTGCTCTCATTGCCCAGCTGGAGTGCAGTGGTGCAATCTCAGCTCACTGCAATCTCCGCCTCCCGGGTTCAAGCGATTCTCCTGCTTCAGCCTCCTGAGTAGCTAGGATTATAGGTGCACACCACCACACCTAGCTATTTTTTTGTATTTTTAGTAGAGACAGAGTTTCATCATGTTGGCCAGGCTGGTCTTGAACTCCTGACCTCAGATCATCCACCCGCCTTGGCCTCCTAAAGTGCTGGGATTACAGGTGTGAGCCACCAAACCCGGCCACGGTCTCTGTTCTTACAAACGAGTATATGCAGCTACTGGAACGCCAGGTGGCGGGCCACGTGCTTACATGCTGCCTAACATTACTAGTTGCTGAGTAGTTTATGCTTATTCCAGAAATATATGATTGGCTCTGATTTCACACATCCTCAGCAGGTAAAAATTGCCTTTGATTAGAGTCAGGGGATTCCTGGCAGAATGGGGAGCTGAAGCAATGATTGCTAATTGTGTGCTGTGTGGCTTCCCTGGGCCAGTCATTGAGTTACGACAGTAAATGAGATGGTCCAGGTCTGGGGGCAGATGGAAGAGACACAAAGTAGTAATAGGTGTAGGATATGATGCCAGGTAGTGATTAGGGGAGACAATGGGGTGGCAGCAGAGGTGTCTTTAGGGAGGTTATGGGTGAGCAGAGATTGAATGGGGATTGAGCCATGGGAACATATGGAGGCAAAGCTTCCCAGGCAGAGCAAACAGCAAAACAGAGGCCTTGGTGAGAAGCCCAGAGTGGTGCAGTGCAGGGGCTCCTGGGGAAAGCAGACATGGATAAAGCCAGGAGATACTCAGGGGAGGGCTGCATACCCTTACAGCTACCTGCTGTAAGGAGTGGGTATTTTAATCTGCGTAGGATTGGGAGCTACTGGAGGATTCTGAGTATGGAGGAAGCTGCAGGGGAGTGACAAGAATTGATTGATTTTTGGATTATTTATTTATGAGACAGGGTATATTAGGCTAGTCTCACATTGCTATAAAGAAATACCTGAGGCCGGGCGTGGTGGCTCACGCCTAAAATCCCAGCACTTTGGGAGGCCGAGGCGGGTGGATCATGAGGTCAAGAGATCAAGACCATCCTGGTCAACATGGTGAACCCCGTCTTTACTAAAAGTACAAAAATTAGCCAGGCATGGGGGCTCATGCCTGTAGTCCCAGCTACTCAGGAGGCTGAGGCAGGAAAATCGCTTGAACCCAGGAGGCAGAGGTTGCGGTGAGCCGAGATCTAGCCATTGCACTCCAGCCTGGGTAACAAGAGTGAAACTCAGTCTTTAAAAAAAAAAAAAAATTCCTGAGATTGGGTAATTTATAAAGAAAGAGATTTGTTGGGCTCATGCTCATGGTTCTTCAGGCTGCACAAGAAGCATGATGCAGGCATCTGTATGGCTTCTAGGGAGGCCTCAGGAAACTGACAATCATGGTGGAAGGCAAAGGGGGAGCAGCACTTCACATGGCTGGAGACAAGGAGGGAGAGAAAAGGCAGGGGTGCCACGCACTCTCAACAGCACCAAGGGGGGTGGTGTTCAACCATAAGAAACCACCCCCATGGTCCCCTTACCTCCTGCCAGGCCCCACCTTCAACACTGGGGATTACAACTCAACATGAAACTTGGGCGGGGACAGATCCAAGCCATGTCAGTGTCCTGCTCTGTCACCCCGGCTGGTGTGCAGCAGTGCAGTCTCAGCTCATGGGAGCCTCAACCTCCTGGGCTCAAGCGATGCTCTCCCCTCAGCCCCTCCAGTAGCTGGGACTGCAGGTGGGTGCCACCATCCTGGCTAATTTTGTTTGTTTTTGATAGAGATGGGGATCTCACTATGTTGCCCAGGCTGGTCTTGAACTCCTGGGCTGAAGCCATCCTCCCTCCTTGTCTTTCCTGAGTGCTAGGGTTGCAGGTGTGAGCCAGTGTGCCCAGCCTGATAACACTTTATAAGACTTTTTTATTTTTTTAGACAGTTTCATTCTGTTGCCCAGGCTGGAGTGTGGTGGTGCGATCTTAGCTCATTGCAGCCTCTGCCTCCTGGGTTCAAGTGATTCTCATGCCTCAGCCTCTCGAGTAGCTGGGATTACTGGTGCGTGCCACCATGCCCGGCTAATTTTTGTCTTTTTAGTAGAGACGAGGTATTGCCATGTTGGCCAGGCTGGTCTCAAACTCCTGGCCTCAAGTGATCCACCTGCCTCGGCCTCCTAAAGTGCTGGGATAACAGGCGTGAGCCGCTGTGACTAGTCCCGACTGACTTTTTAAATGACACCCCAGCTGCTGTATGGAGAGCCAGAGCAGGGGAGGTAGAATTGGAAGCAGGGATGGTAGAGAGGTTTTGCACTGGGAGAGGCAGGAGGAGGGTGGTAGAAGGTGGCATTTCAAGGCAGTGGAAGGATGTGATGTGCCCTGAGGGGAAGAGGGACAGGAGGAGCCGGGGGGAGAGAAGAGGTGAGGGTGAGGCCTAGATCTCAGACACGTCTAAATGGAATTTTTAAAGTCAGAAAATATTTACATAATTTTTAAATCTTGGGGTTAAAAATTGTTGGTTTGGTGTGGTGGCTCATACCTATACTCTCAGCACTTTGGGAGGCTAAGATGGGAAGATAGCTTGAGGCTGGAAGATCCAGACCAGCATGGCCAACATTGGGAGGCTGAGGTGGTAGGATCCCTTGAGCCCAGGAGCACAGCGCAGCAGTCGGCTGTGATCTGGCCATTGTGCTCCAGCTTGTGAGATAAAGTGAGACCCTGTCCCTCTCTATATGGCTGGGGCGGTGGCTCACGTCTGTAATCCCGGCACTTTGGGAGGCCGAGGTGGGTGGATCACTTGAGGTCAGGCATTCAAGACCAGCGTGCCCAACATGGTGAAACCCTGCTGCTACTAAAAATACAAAAATTAGCCGGGCATGGTGGTGCACGCCTGTAATCTCAGCTACTTGGGAGGCTGAGGCAGGAGAATTGCTTGAACTCGGGAGATGGAGGTTGCAGTGAGCCGAGATTGCACCACTGCACTGCAGCCTGGGCAACAGAGGGAGACTCCATCTCAAAAATGTGTGTGTGTGTGTGTGTATGTATGTATGTATGTAACTTGTTGGTCAGGCAGTTAGTAGAGACTGCTTGGGTTACAGTCTTCCCAGCATTTGAGAACTAGGTGGATTCATCTCAAGCTAGAAGTAGTGAATGAAGAGGAATGAGAATGTTTTCTTTTGTTGCTGAGAAATTACTTTCATCAGCAGAGGAAGGAAGGTAAACCTCAAACTTCATTCCAAATCAATGAGCATGGTGTAACTGTTGAACAGAGTTCAAAGAGAAAAACAAAACGATGTGCTCAGAGCAGTGTCAGTGACACTTGATGATAGTTAACCAAGGTTATTTGAATTTTCAAAATTGATAGTTTTCCAAAGATTCTTGACTGGGCATGGTGGCTCATGCCTATAATCCTAGCAGTTTGGGAGGCTGAGGCAGGAGGATAGCTTGAGCCCCGGAGCTCGAGACCAGTCTTGGCAACATAATGGGACCCCCATCTCTACAAGAAATAAAAACATTAGCCAGGCATGGTAGTGCGTGCCTGTAGTTTTGGCTACTCTGGAGGCTGAGGCAGGAGTCTGAGGTTACAGTGAGCCATGACTGTGCCATTGCACTCTAGCTCAGGGGACAGAGTGAGACCTTGTCTCCAAAAAAAAAAAAAGTTTTCTGAACATTCTTCAGGTGATTTGATAATACTTCCTCAGTATAGTGTTGTAAAATTTGCTTAGGCTGTGTCTGGATGCAGTGCCTCATTTGAAATTTACTGTTTTAAAAATGATCCTTTTTAGAGTGGGGCTGTCTGTTTCCTCAAGACATGGATAATAACATGTCCCCAGAGTAAAGATCAGAATTTCAGGGACCAGGGAGAGTATAAAAAGATTAAACTGCTGATCCAAGGCTCATCATTTTCACTCTAGCTCACCTCAACAATCTGAGATTAGTTCCCTGCCTGCAAAGCTGCTGGCCTGAGCACGGCAGGGGTCGCCCGGGGGCGTTGGGGGTGGAGGGTGAAGTCGGAATTCTTCCCCATGTCCTGGAAAGGGAGGGGAATCAGCTCCCTCACCCGCAGGCCTGGAGAGACGGTCAGGAATGCTTAGCAGGTTTCCTTTTTCAGTGGGTGCTCATGCTTCAAGCGGGGAAGTGGCTGAGGTTATCGGTGGAGAATCTAGATGGTGCAGTTCTCTTGGAATCTAAAGTGTTTGAGGACAGAAAGCCGTGCTGCTTTCTGGTGGAGTATGGAGGCTGGCTTGTCTGGGGACCGCGGTGGGCGAGGCCTGCTGGTTAATGCAGGGCGCGCCGTTCCTTCCCCGGCGGTGGCTGCGGCGCGTCTTTGCTGTGTGTGCCCTGGCCCCTTGGCGTTCGCAGCCAGGCGCGTCTTGCCAAGTTACTGTAGGAAGCCCCAAGATTTTGCTCAAATACACCCAGAGTGGGTCAACTTGGAGAAAACCATCTTTGCAGCCTCCAGCGTCTTCTCAGGTGTCTCCACTCTGTCTTATTAAAATCCAAGGAAATACGAAACAAATGAAGCTCCCGATGAATACTGTTGCCATCTTGTGTGTTAATGTCAGCAACTGTTGTCCTCTCTTTCATTTGCTCAAGGTTTCTTTTTGCTCCAAGTCTGTGGCACCAAACATTTTGTCACCCCGTAAAACAAGTGTGGTGCTTTTCTCCTTATAATGAATGAAACTTCGTTGTCTTTGGAATCAGAGCACTGGCTGCCAGGCACGGCGGTGCGAGCCTGTAGTTCCAGCAACTCGGAGGCTGAGGTGGGAGATCTGTTGAGCCCGAGAGTTCGAGGCTGTAGTGAGTCACGACTGCACCACCTGCACTCCAGTGTGGGCAGCAGAGTGACACCCACTCTCGAAACGAAACAAACCACTGACTGGCTCGTGTGGAAATGTGGGAAGGAATTTTTCCTGTGGAGTTATGATCAAGTCAGCTCTTACAGAAATATAAATTCTAGGCCAGTGTTGCCTTAAAAACCGATATTTGGATGTGTTTTCTCTGGAACTATTAGCACATCACGTTCCCAGTGCTTTTTAACACGCTCTGGGTCATCACCGCGGCCTCCCGTCTCAGCCAGCACAGTAAGCCATTCAGGAGGGCAGCGGGCTTATTACCCAGCAGGCTGGCAGTCCCTGACCCCTCCTCCTCAGAAATGGTGTGAGGTGCAATTAGAGAGCTCTGGTGTGGGGATAAGGGATTGCTGGGGCATAAATAATGCAATCTATCCTGTCTCTCTGTGAATGTGGTGGGGTGGAACGGCTTTGGTGTTTGGAAGCCCGAACCTCAGATTCTGGATTCAGCATGTTTAAGATCTGTGATCTTGGCAGTCTGGGTAATGAAGTGAGGCCTCATCTCTACAAAAAAAAAAAACTTAGCCAGGTGTGGTGGCACACGCCTGTGGTCTCAGCTGTTGAGAGGCTGAGGCAGGAAGATCACTTGAGCCCAGGAGTTTGAGGTTGCAGTGAGCTGTGATTGGGCCACCGCATTCTTTTTTTTGAGACCGAGTCTCTCTCTGTTGCCAGGCTGGAGTGCAATGGTGTGATCTTGGCTTACTGCAACTTCTGCCTCCTGGGTTCAAGCGATTCTCCTGCCTCAGCCTCCCGAGTAGCTGGGATAACAGTCATGTGCCACCACACCCTGCTAATTTTTGTGTTTTTTAGTAGAGACAGGGTTTCACCATGTTGGCTAAGATGGTCTCCATCTCTTGAGCTTGTGATTTGCCCACCTCAGCCTCCCAAAGTGCTGGGATTACAGGCGTGAGCCACCGGCCTGGGCCACTGCATTCTAGCCCAAGCAACAGAGTGAGACCCTGTCCCAGTAGATAAGTAAATAAATAAACAAGCCCTGATTTTGGGTAAGTCCGTAGACTGTGAGCCTCAGTTTCTCCACCTGTAGAATCAGACTGTACAGTGTGCTTGTGGGGATTAGAGAAGGTAATATATCTATAAGTTCTGCCTTGCTCTGGCTTGTTGACGGCCTGTAGGATGCATTCGGTGAAGGGATCTCTGAGCTCCACTCCTTTGGGACAGGTGACGTGTTGATATTTTCTCTTTTTCCTCCTTCTACCCGCAGACTCTCTGCCTCATTCCTTGAAGATTAGGGCATTTGGCTCAAGATTGTCTTCCTCTGACATGCTGGTGTATCATTCTGGGTTCTGATGACTCACCTAGCATCTGGATCCATCTCCCGTCCAGGGTCGCTTCTTCAGCCTGCTTCACCACGGCCCTCGTCACAGCCTGGATTGTCATCTCTTGGAGTCACCTGTTCACTTGCAATCCTGAGCGGATTCCTTTGTTCTCTGAGTGCCAGTTCTCCTGTGCCTCTGCACACATTCCTTGCCACATCTAGGTTCCTGGCTCTTCCCTACACCCCATCCTTCTGCCACTGAGCACCCAGTGTCCTGCCTTTGTGCACCTGGCAGGACTCTGCCCCTGCCCTCTGAGAGCCGCTGGAGAAATCACATAGTCACCTATCAATCCAGCATGGTGACCCTGTAAAACAGCTTCAGCTCGGTCATAGGGTCCTGTTTTAAAAATTTGAGACAGAGTCTCACTGTGTCACCCAGGCTGGACTGCTGTGGTACGATCACAGCTCACTGCAGCCTCGACCTCCCTGGGTTCAGGTGGTCCTCCCACCTCAGCCTCCCGAGTAGCTGGGACCACCGGCATGCGCCACTACACCTGGCTAATTTTTGTATTTCTTATGAAAATGAGGTTTCCCCATGTTGTCCCAGCTGGTCTAACTGCTGGGTTCGAGTGATCTGCACGCCTCGGTCGCCCGAAGTGCTGAGATTCCAGGCATGAGCCACTGCGTCCGGCTCCTTTTGTATTTCCTTTGTCTCTGTCTGCCTTTTGCCATGATTACTGTTCTATACTTTCCATGTCTTTCTCAAACCTGCGCCCCATGCTTGCCCTGGGCCTTTAGAAGCTGTCCTTAACAGTGTGAGCAGGAGCACCAGGTTCAGTGCCTGCAGCCCTCATGCCCGGCCGTGTAAGGGCTGTTCTTCTGGTCTGCCTCCTCTTAGGTGAAGGAGGGGCCCTCTTCCTACCTGAGCTGGTTGTGCCGCCAACATAGACCCCATCCCACCTCCTCAGGAGCAGCACTTGGTCCGTGAGCCCCTCTCTGTCTCTTCAGCCTCCTCCTGTCTGTGGCCTCCATCTCGCCATCCTGTAACGTGCTCAGTTCTCTGCCCGCTTTCTGGACCACATTCCCTGGGGCCATCACTCTTCCCCACTTCATTGCAGGTCTCACGAAAGTGTCCTCTTCCTGCTTGCCCTGACCATCAGGAGTCTGCCATCAGACACCTGGACCTGTTATTCCAGCACCAATAACCCAGTGAACTTGGAGCTGAGTCCACGGCACCCCTTCCTGTCCCAGCGTCCTGTGACCTTTGACAGCGTGGCCTGTAACACCCTCATTCTTTCCTTCTTGAAATGCTGTTTCCCTTGGCTTCTGGGGAGCGACACCCTCTTGGTTTTCCTCCCACTTCTCCAGCCACCCCACCTTAATTTCCTTGTAGACCGTAGGCTCCTCTGCCTCCATTCAACCTTCGAATGTTGGTGTCCTCAGGGAGGCCCTGGTGCCTTACCTGGCACGCTGCTCCTGGTGACCTTGCCGGCCGGTGCTCTGGTTGCCATCACTACCCAGACCTTGGGCCAGACCTGTCTCCTGAGCTGTGGACCTGTTCACCCACCTGCCTGCTCATTCCACACTCCTATCATAGCCTGTACACCACCGCCAAAGGAAGGGTCTGCCTGTGAGCAGTGACATGGAGGACACTGTTGTCCTCAGCTGCTCAGGCAGGAACCAGGACCTTTTCTTGACACCTCTTTTCACTCTAGCCCCTTCTGGTTGGTCACCTCCCAGCCCTCCCTGGTTGCCCTGTTGGGCTTGGCTGTTCTGATACTGTCCCTCCTCTGGGGCTAGGTGACCTTCCTAAAGTGTAAATCGAATCCCATCATGGCCCTTCTTAATATCAGTTCGGGAGCTCCCCATGGGCCAAAAGAGGCTGCTGCCCCTCCTGCCTTTGCTAAAGCCCTTCAGAGTGTTTTCAGTTTTCCAATGGGCCGCGCTCCTTCGTTCTCCAGGACTTTGCCTCTGCAGTTAAGCTCTGCCTGTGTAGAGAGCCCTGGCCGCCCCAGCCCCAGCTGCTTCTCTGCATAGCCTGTTCTGGCAGCCCCAGCTTCTTCTGGCAGTCTAGGTATTTCCTGCTCACCTTTTAAGTTGGACCTACGGTTGGCCTGGGAAGCCTTCCTTGGCCCCAAGTGACCCATCCGTACCAGCAGTTTTGACAGTGGCCTGGCGCTGCTCATATTTTGGTCTGCGGCCACTTGAAAGTAAAGAGCAACTGTGGGAGGCTTCATTTGGACTGTGGGGGACACACGATGGCTGACATGGCCTCTAGCACTTGACCCAGAGGGTTGTTCTTGTCTGTGTGTTACAGGCGCCAGAGCTTGCTGAGATCGCCACTCCCCGCAGCCTGTGGCCTCCATGAGGGCAGGGATTTTGCTGGATTCATTCGCCGCTGTATTGTCAGCACCAGCAGTGCCTCACAGTGTGCCTGGTACATAGTGGGTGCTCAGTACATATTTATTGAATGACTAAAAAGTGAACTTCGCAATCTTCCCTTGGGTTTTCATGCTACCCCAAGTGTGTTCCCTTACGACTCTTAGAAGTTGCTGTGTCTCTCTGCCAGGGTAGATAGATGGGCACGGATTTGGAAATGGGGGCTGGCCAATTGGAGCCGGGTTTTCTCTGCAGCCTCTCTGCTCCTTCCCCACACGTTTGTGAACCTCTTGAAATCACAAGCTGTCATCACCAGAGCAGTGTAACAGAATTCCTGGGTCATGAGACAGCCGTGACTGTTCCGACTCATGTCACACAAGGGGAAAGTTAGCGTGTTTCCAGTCCTGAGAGTTAGAGAGTACCTAGGCCCGACTCTTTAACAGTCAAATGCCTTTGACCCTTCTAGGGAGTTTATTTTACTTTTCATTTTCTAGCTTTTTGAGACAGGGTCTTGCTCTGTCGCCCAGGCTGGAGAGCAGTGGTGTAGTCATAGCTCACTGTGGCCTCCAACTTTGGGGCTCAAGTGATCCTTCTACCTCAGCTTCCCGAGTAGCTAGGATTACAGGTGCACGCCACCACACATGGCTAATTTTTAATTTTTATTTATTCATTTATTGTATTGTGGTAAATATTTTCTTTTTTTTCCCTCTGCTGCTTGAATCGTCATCATTTATTATTTGTTTTGTGGAGATGAGTCTTGCTATGTTGCCCATACTGAGCTCGGACTCTCAGGCCCCAGCTCTCTTCCTCCCTCAGCCTCCCAGAGCGTCTGGATTACAGCCGTGAGCCGTCACGCTTTGAATTTAACCCAGACGAGTGCAGTAGATGATGCTGTGGTACCACAGAGTGGAAGGGTGCCGCTGTGGTGGTGTGATACCGTGGGAGCTGCTTCTGGAGTGCTAGGATTCAAGTAACCGATTAGATAAGGTTCATCATCGTTCTTCTGTTGGACAAATATTTATGATGTGTCCATTTTAGAACCGTTTTCTTTAATGATCTTATTCACTGGCTTATGGGTTTTGTTTTCAGCCTTCCCTCTGAGTAGACCAGAAGCTGCCAGAGGCCAGGGCGTCCTCTGTGGTGTTTCCTGCAGATGTTCAGGACCTAGAGAGGTGCCTGGCAAATGTTGAATGAATGGCAGGCAGGGCACTGGGGCTGGTGAGCGGGCATGCCGATGCGAAAACCCTCGCGGAGCTTACAGTCTGGTCCTATAGACAGACATTAATGCAGTTTCACAAACAAATGTCAGGTTGTAACTGTGACAGCTTCTACACAGGGACCATTGTTTTCAGGACTAACGTAAGTGCTTTGGCTTAGTCAGGAGTTTGGGAAACCTTGCCAAGAGCTAAAGGGAAGGTACCCAGGTGGAGGGAGTCTTGTGACCCGTGTCCGGAGAGTGTATGTTAGAGGGAACAACTGGGGTGAAATTGGAATCATGTCTTTCCGTCTCTAGGAGTGGATTCTGTCCTCTGCCTCTCCTTCATGATAACAACAAATAACAGTTAGTGAGTGTTCGCGGGCTGATAGCAGTACAGTGTTCCATCCTTCCACTGACCCCCGAGTGGAGCCTGAGAATCCATTAGTGGTCAGGTGGCTGGGTGAGGGCTTTGAGTCCGGATGGCCCTTCCCTCTTCCTGATATGAGCTGTGTATGGTGTGATGAGTAAAAGATACCATCAGTCCTAGATTCTTGAGAGGTTATTCAAAGGGATGCTACCCTGAGAGCTGCTGGACCATGTTTAAGTGAAAGATAGGATTATAACATTGTCAGCCACTTGCCTGACAGAGATTTGGCTCAGAGAGGTAAATTGCCTTTTCTAATGCAGGACCGCAAATGGAAAGGGAGGCAGTGGGTCAGAGACCTCCCGGAGGTGGCAGTGGCTTTAACAGCTTTTAAATTTGTCTCGTTCTAGGTATGGCGCAAGGGTGTTGGGATAGGGGCAGGAATACTGAATTGAACTGAATTTCTCTAGCCCCAAATACCAAGGAGATATTGGTGTTTTTTTGAGTCAGGTTCTCACTCTGTCGTCCAGGTTGGAGTGCAGTGGTATGATCACAGCTCACTTCAACCTCAACCTCTCTGGCTCAAGTGATCCTCCCACCTCAGCTGGGACCAGAGGCATGTGCCACAACATGTGGCTAATTATTTTTTAAAATTTTTTTGTAGAGGCCGGGTGCGGTGGCACGCGCCTTCAATCTAAGCACTTTGGGAGGCCAAGGCAGGTGGATCACCTAAGGTCAGGAGTTCGAGACCAGCCTGGCCAACATAGTGAAACCCTGTCTCGACTAAAAATACAAAAAAAAAAAAAATTAGGTAGGCATGGTGGTGGGCGCCTGTAATCCCAGCTACTTGGGAGGCTAAGGCAGGATAATTGCTTGAACCTGGGAGGCAGAGGTTGCAGTGAGTCAAAATCATGCCATTGTATTCCAGTCTGGGTGACAGAGGGAGACTCCATCTCAAAAAAATTTTTTTAAAATTTTTTTGTAGGACAGTCTCCCTGTGTCACCCAGGTTGGTCTGAAACTCCTGGGCTCACGCAGTCTTCCTACCTTGGCCTCCCAAAGTGCTGGGATTGAATTTTTTAAATCGGCCTTGAGATTAATTAATGTACCTTATAATTCATCCAACTAGTGATTTTTTATATAGGGTTGTGCAACTGTGATCACAATATAATTTTAGAACATTTTATCCCATAAAGGATAATCTCATGCTTATTAGCAGTCAGTCCTCCCTCCCTTCATTCCCCAGCCCTAAGCAATCTCTAATCTATGTTCTGCCTCTGGATATGCCTGTTCTGAACATTTCATGCAAATGGAATTATATAATTTATGGTCTTTTGTGTTGGGCTTTTTTTACTTGGCATAGTGTTTTCAACGGTGGCCATTGTAGCATGTAGCAATTCTTCATTTCTGTTTATCCCCAAATATTCGTCATATGAATATACCACATTTTACATTTTATTTTCCATTCCTCAGTTAGTTGATGGATGTTTGGGTTGTTTCTACTTATTGTTTATTTCTTTCTTGAGATGAAGTCTTGCTCTGTCACCCAGGCTGGAGTGCAATGGCACAATTTTGGCTCACTGCAATCTCTGCCTCCTGGGTTCAAGAGATTCTCCTGCCTTAGCCTCCCGAGTAGCTGGGACTGCAGGTGTGCACCAACATGCCCAGCTATTTTTTGTATTTTTAGTAGAGACAAGATTTCGCCATATTGGCCAGGCAGGTCTTGAACTCCTGACCCCAAGTCATCCTCCTATCAGCCTCCCAAAGTGCTGGGATTACAGGGGTGAGCCACCGTGTGGGCCATCCACTTATTATTTATTATCTTAAAAATAATGCTGTGAACATTATATGCAAGTTTTTGTGTGGAGGTAAAACATGTTTTCATTTTGCTTGAGTATATATCTAGGACGGAATTGTTGGTCACAGTGTAACTCTATGTTTCACTTTTGGAGGGACTACGAGACTGTTTTCCTATGTCTCTGCACCATTTTACATTTCCACCAGCAGTGTATTATGGTTTCATTCTCCCTAGATCCTTGCCAAAATTTGTTACTGTTCATATATTTGATTGTAGGCATCCTAGTGGGTATGAAAGGCTATCTCACTGTGGCTTTGCATTTCAGGGATGGCTAATGGTGCTGAACGCCTTTCCACGTGTTGATTGGCCATTTGTATATCTCTGGAGAAATATCTGTTCAGGCCTTTTGCCTGTTTCTGGGTTTTGCTTTTTTTTAATTGTGAGAGTTCTTTATAAGTTTCTTATCACATACAGGATTTGCATATATTTTCTTCTATGGATGGTCTTCTACTTTTCTGATGGTATCATTTACAGCACAACATTTTTAATTTTGATGAAGTCTTATTTATTTACTTTTGGTCACGTGTGCTTTTGGTGTCATATGTAAGAAATCATTGCCTATCTTAAGGTCACCAAGAGCTGCTACTATTTATTTATTTATTATATAACTGCTCCTTGCTGAGCAGGACTCTCATAGGCAGTGTGCCCAGAACTAGTCTATGACTTTTTTCTGTTCTAAGAATGTAATAGTTTTAGCTCTTATATTCAGGTATATGAACCATTTTGAGTTAATTTGTATGAGGGAGGGGTCTGACTTTGTTCTGTGAGGTGAAGGTACAACTTTATTGTTTTACATATAGATATCTGATGTCCTGGTGCCCTTCATTGAAAAGACTGTTCTTTCCACATTGAATTGTCTCATTGAAAATCAAATGACCATAAATGTAACAGTTTATTTCTGGGCCCTTAGTTCTATTCCATTGATCTGTATATTCTCATGCCAGTACCACGCTGTCTTTTTTTTTTTTTCTGAGATGGAGTCTCACTCTGTTGCCCAGGCTGGAGTGCAGTGGCACGATCTCACTGCAACCTCCACCTCCTAGGTTCAAGCAATTCTCCCACCTCAGCCTCCTGGGTAGCTAGGACTGCAGGTGTGTACAACCATACCCGGCTAATTTTTGTATTTTTAGTAGACATGGGGTTTCACCATATTGGCCAGGCTGGTCTCAAGTGATCCGTCCGCCTTGGCCTTCCAAAGTGCTGGGATTATAGATGTGAGCCACTGCGCCCAGATAGATTATTACATTACTTTAAAAATACTGTTGTTTAGACTTCCATTAATGGAACTATTTTTTTTTTCAGTGACTTAGAGAGTTTTGAGTAGAAATTTCTTCTGCTTGCAGATTTTCAGTGAACTCATGAAAATGATTGCTTCACAGTGTATGCTCCAGGAGGGAATACAGGTTTTTTGTTTGTTTGTTTTTTTAAATGGAGTCTCGCTCTGTCACCAGGCTGGTGTACAGTGGCACCATCTCAGCTCACTGTAAACTTCGCCTCCTGGGTTCAAGTGATTCTCCTGCCTCAGCCTCCTGAGTAGCTGGGACTCAGGTGTGTGCCACAACACCCAGCTAATTTTTGTATTATTAGTAGAGACAGGGTTTCACCATGTTGGCCAGACAGCCTCGATCCCTTGACCTTGTGATCCGCCTGCCTGGGCCTCCTAAAGTGCTGGGATTATAGGCATGAGCCTCCACTCCCAGCCCTGGGAATACAGTTCTTAACGTGGAGGGCTGGAGGGCGGGCTGGCTCTTCCTCTCTCTGGGACAGATCCTCTATTGCACTCATTGCCCTTATGACTTCCTCTAATATTTAAGTAGACCGTGACCTGTCATGGTCTGGACGTGTGGCTAATTATACTTGTCTCCTCGTCTCATCTTTAAAAAGGAGTGATCTCAGATTCTTATTACCCGAGGATGTTGGCCTCCTTTGTAAAGAATACATTGGGAAGGGCCGTTCTGTGGAGTGTGATCCCAGGGACCCTGGCTTTAGAGTTCCTGCTGATCTTTCCTCCCGCGTGAGGGGCAAGGATTAGTGATCGCAGCCATCTCCAGGCTTAAGCTTTGTTATTGTGGGCTCACGGGCAGCAGCTGAGCAACCATTCCAAGGCCCTCAGCTGTCCCTGGGTCTGTCTCTGCTTGTCACTGTCGGCTCCTGCCCTCCTTCCCTCCCTCTCCTCTTGCCCATTTCCCTCCGTTTTTCCTCTACCATCTCCTCCTTTCTGTCCCGCATTCCTTCTCCTGTCCCCTCCCCGTCTCCCGCTCCCTCTCTGCCTCCCTCACCCTCTTCTTTCCCTCCTCCCGGTCCCTTTGGCTTTTCTCTCCTCACCCCTCCTCCTGACCCCTACCCTCTCTCTGTCCCTTTGTCTTGGGAACCCTTTGTCCACCCCCACCCCAGCCCTGTGAGCAGGCCTCTCCAGCTTCTGATGGGTGCGGTCTTCGGATTTCCGCCCACGTGTTTCTATCCAGCTCCAGACCCTGGGTCTTGTTTTCTCCGTGGAGTTAGGGAGCAAAGGGGATCCCGGTTCTCATGGTGTCAGGCAGGCCCGGTTTACAGGGTTTGGCCGTGTCTGAGCCGGTTGCTGGCTTTGTTTCTTGGTATTCCCTATTGATTCTCCCAGTGGCCTGTTAGGATGACAGGACCCACCCCAGCCCCCGGCACCCCAGCTACTCAGAGCGAACACAGGTATGAAAGAGGACCATGCTTTGGTCTCAAGAGCACTTGATTACTACTTGGCAGGCAGCCTTCTATACCTTTTAGTCGGTGGGAGGCCAACTTTTTTTTTTTTAACTAATTTTAAATTTATTATAAATAGTTATTCCTGTGGTCAAGTTTATTATTTTGAAAACGGGAACTTGTGTGTCTGCCATCTGCTGGTGGGCCCCAGGCCAGGGTAGGAGCCCAGCTTCCAGGTGGCCCAAGATATAAAAGCCACTGGATTGTTTGATGTTGGGTCTTAAAACTGATTTGGATTTTTAAATGCAGTTTTCAGTTCTGCCTCAGTGTCCAGTCTGTCCTTTTCACCCCAGTCTGCTTTTCATTTTATTTATTTATTTTTCGAAACAGGGTCTCTCTCTGTCGCCCAGGCTGGAGTGCAGTGGCATGATCACAGCTCACTGTCACCTCTGCCTCTCAAGCAGGCCTCCCATCTCAGCCTCCCTAGTAGCTGGGACCACAGGTCACACCGCCACGGTTGACTGATTATTTGTATTCTTGCTGGAGACAGGGTTTCACATGTTGCTTGGGCTGGCCTCCAGCACCTGAGCTCAAGAGATCCACCTTCCTTGGCCTCCCAAAGTGCTGGGGATACAGACATGAGCCACTGTGCCTAGCCCATTTTATTTTCCTGAAGGCCGTTTGAATATGGGTTGTGTTAAATGGAAGGAGTTTTCTCTGTTTAAGGGGCGGCTTTCCTGGAAAGTAGTCAGTGAATTGGATTTGCAGAGGTTGGGCTCTGGAGCCAGAAGGCCCAAGTTCAAGGATGTCTGTGCCACTTGCTGGCCGTGCAGCTGTTTCTTGAGCTCCCTGGTACAGCCCATGTGGGAGCCTCCTCCATCTGCGTGGGGAGAAGGGGAGGTGCTGCCGGTTAAATGCTTATTAATAAACGATCTGTTTTTCATTAAGAAGATTTCACGGCAAAGATTAAGCACTGAAACAGCCACCAGTCAGCTACCAGTCTTCTCTGTTTTCTTTCCTATTCTCTGACACAGTTTCTCTAGATTCTCATGTTACTTTAGTTTTGGAAGCTAGAGCTATGAAACCAGTGTACTTAAGATAATAAAATCTTTGGCCAGGCACGGTGGCTCACTCTTATAATCCCAGCACTTTGGGAGGCTGAGGCAGGCAGATCACCTGAGGTCAGGAGTTCGAGACCAGCCCAGCCAACATGTGAAACCCCGTCTCTACTAAAAGTACAAAATTAGTCAGGTGGGGTGGCGCATGCCTGTAATTCCAGCTACTCTGGAGGCTGAGGCAGCAGAATCGCTTGAACCTGGGAGGCAGAGGTCGCAGTGAGCCCAGACAGTGCCACTGCACTCCAGCCTGGGAGTCAGAGCAAGACTCCATCTCAAAAAAACTCAAAAAACGTCGTAAACCCAGTGTTCTCTGTGAGGTGGTGGGTCAGCATGGCTCCTATCCTACGTGGTAGGAAAACACCCTTTGCCTGCTGCTGATGCTTCAGGTGTGGCTGCTGGTGCAACTCGTACGGACTTTGGAGAGATGGGAGTAGGGGGGCATTTGCTGGACTTGAGTTTACGCCTGTGGCTGGGTCCTAGGACCCAGGCTCACCGTTTGGAGTCTGTGAGTCTAGTTCTTACCCTGGCAGCAGTTACTCTGTGATTCTGAGTCAGTGCCGTCTGACTACCACCTTTAGCCAAGACTTTTCCTCCTGGAATGCTTAGACACCAGGCTGCTGTGTTTAGTAAGCTGAACACTTTATAATGTGCTTTTTTCAGAGGTACCGAGTTCCCAATCAGGCCTGTACTCTACGGCCATTGCTATAATTGCTTATTAACATGTACGGATAGTTTGAAAAATCTGTTTGAGTTTTTTTGCTTATATGGACTTTGGATAATTGAGCGCTTCAGTATTTTATATAGGGAGAGTCCCTGTGCCTACACATCTCTGAGCCTGCAGAGAATGACCCTCTAAGCCAGTAATGCGTGTTCGGGGCCAGGGGTCCCCACACCAAATGGCAACCAGATAAAAACTGGAGACTTACGTGGGTAGCAGATAACCAAATTTGGAACCGGAAGCTTTGCTTCCTTGACAGTCATGGTTTTGACTGAGCAACTTTTGCAATTTTATATCTTTGTGTTGATTTAAATCTTGAGTAGAGCACATTTGGAAAAAAAAGAAAAAAAGACCACATATACTTTTTACATCATTCAGGAACTCCTAGGAGATCCTCAGGAGCCCATAGCCTGGGAAAGGCTGGAATAGGGACCACGTCTCTATGGCAGGTGGAGTTAGAGGAATGAGGGTTTCTGTGGGTTTTGGTGGCCCTCTGGCCATCGCGCCTGGCTGCCTGGCCTTTCCCTCTGGAGGGATTTATTGGCTCATCTAACAAGCCAGAGGATAAATGAGCTGGTGCCGAGAATTCCTCTGACTTTAGTGTCCCCACTGCTGGGAAGATGAAATTAAGAGGATGTCTACAGAGTGCTTGGAGCCCTTCTGAAGGAAGACTAATTACTGTGTTTACCATTAAGTCTGATGTGTAAGGCACAATGTCTGCTAGAATTTATATAACTTGTTTTGGGTGGCAGAAATGTAAATTTTTCTCCCTAAGCCTAACTCCCTGTCATAAACCCCGAAGCACTAATGGTGCTAATTGAGTACTTCTCTCTTCCTTTTTCAATATGTGCATGTTTTTTGTTTATTGATTCTGGATTTCATGAGTTTTGGTATTTATTTCCTGAGTGCCTTGTAATAACTTTATTTTTTAAAAAACTAGGATGGCCTCAATTTCATTTTATTTTTAAGGGATTATGGAAACTGATTAAAATGGAAGATACTCATAGGCCTATCCTACCTGATTTAGGATAACATTTTAATATTTAAATTCATTCTTTAAGTTAAACATGGCCAAGGCCAAGGTATTAGCTTGTGCTTTTAAAAGGTAAAGCTGTTCTAAAAATGCGTAATTATTATGTACCTGAATTGTCTTCATATGTTTAATGGAGGCAGAGGATACTCTCACAAAAGCTGATCTTTTGTTTTTTTCTCTGTTGCCTAGGTGGAGTGCAGTGCCACAATCATAGCTCACTGCCACCTTGAACTCCTGCGCTCAAGTGATCCTCCCACCTTAGCCTCCCAGGAAGCTGGGACTACAGGTACATGCCACTGTGCCTGGCTGATTTTTTTTTTTTTTAAACTTTTTGTAGAGATGGGGTCTTGCTTTGTTTCCCAGACTGGTCTTGAACTCCTGACTAAAGCCAGATTCTTAAAAGCCAGATTCCTGCTTAGCCTCTCAGTGTTGGGGTCACAGACATGAGCCACCATAGTGGCCATAAAAGCTGATCTTTTAGCAGATCTGAAAGGTAGACAAATGAACTTATTTAAGATTTACTTTTTCTCATTTCTGTCCCACACTTCTAGGTTTGACGTTAATTAGGTAAAGTCAAGGCAAAAGAAGGAAGATGGAAACTCTGGCGCCCATAGAAGTGAAAAATTAGCCCATAGATACCTATAGTTGACTTTAATGTAAAATAGTGACTATTTTTATGTTCCAGCCAATTTTAAAGGTTCCAGTTATTTAGGAAAGAGATGAAAGTAAGAAGCCATCCCAAATCCTACTACTCAGAAATACTTAATGTTGGTAACAGGGAACATCTTGCCAGAGTCTTCTGTGTGTGTAATGTCTGCCTGACTTTATTTTTAAATAATTCATTTTCATCAAAGCAATCATATGCACATAGCTTTTTAAAAAGCACTACCCTATTTTGGGGCAGTAAAATCACATACAGATACAGAAAGCCACACAAAACAGTAATAGGTGGTGAATTATAAGATAAATCCTCCTGTAATAAACATTCAGGTCAGAAAATAGAACTTTGCCAACTTCCCTAGAAGACCCTCTCTCCCCGCTGCCAAGAGTAACTGCTATCTTTTACCATAATCTCTAGGCACATAAGATTGTACTGTTCTTAGGAGCCTGGATATGTATGTTATGTTTTTAAATCTGCAGATCCCCCTCCATGTGTTTTTTTTCCTTACATTTTATCTCCTAATGGATGGGCTGTTGGACCTGTAGAGTTTACCGCGGGTCTGAAATTACTTTTGTGCAAACTCACAGTTCAGGTCAACATAGCTCTCAGTCCAGTGTATTTCCTGCTAATTCCGTGTACATGGACATGGTTTTTAAAAAGTCAAATAGTACTCGAAGGTCCATGAGAACCACTGTGAATTCTGTTCTGTGTTCCACCTGCTCCGCCATTAGTCTGGTCCCTGACAAGTCACTGTTTCTAACTTGCAGCTTTTTCTTTTTCTTGTGATATTTGCCTCTACAGTTCCTTTTTTTTTTTTTTCTGAGACAAGGTCTTGCTCTGTCACCCAGGTTGGAGTGCAGTGGTATGATCTCGGCTCACTGAAACCTCTGCCCCCTGGGCTCAAGGGATCCTCCCATCTCAGCTTCCTGAGTAGCTGGGACCACAGGCACACGTTACCACACCTCACAACAATTTTTGTATGTTTAGCAGAGATGGGGTTTCACCATGTTGCCCAGGCTGGTCTTGAACTCATGAGCTCAAAACAATCCATTTGCCTCAGCCTCCCGTAGTGCTGGGATTACAGGCCTGAGCCACCCTGCCTGGCCTGCCTCTGTGGTTCTGAATAATATCCTTGTACATGGGACATTATTATTTTTTTTTGAGAGGGGTGTCACTCTGTCCCCAGATTGGAGTGTCGTGGTGTGATCTCAGCTCACTGCAGTCTCAACCTCTTAGGCTCAAGCAATCCTCCTGCATCAGCCTTCTGAATAGCTGGGATTACAGGCGCCCACTACCATGCCCAGCTATTTCTGTTTGTTTGTTTGTTTTTAGTAGAAACAGTTTCACCATGTTGCCCAGGCTGGTCTTGAACTCCTGGGCTCAAGTGATCCCTCCATGACCTTGCAGGCATGAGCCACTGCTCCTGCCAGGGAGGTTACTTTTGTTCTGCTCTCATGCTTGACTGCCAGTTGGAATGGGTGCGGAATTCTAGGTTAAGATAATTTTGCCTCCGAGTTCTTTTAACCTCCTGTATTGTTGAGACGTCTTTTATCATCTTGGTTCCTGTTCATTTTTATGTCATTCATTTTTTTTCCTCTGAAAGTTTTTAGAAATATCTAAATTTGGGGTTGCTGGGTGGGACTTTTAAAATTTATTATGCCAGGCACTCAGTGGGCTCCTTCCATCTATTTAAAAAATTAATTATTTATCTACTTATTATTTTTTCCATCACCCATTTCTTAGTATGAACCTTTCGATCTAGAAGTTTATGTGATTTATTTCTAGGAAAATTTCTTGTATCATTTCTTTGATAATTTCCTCCTCTCATTGTCCCTCTGTCCTCTCATTCTGGAGCTCCTCTAGGATTGATCCTCTGTTTTTCTTCATTCTCTATTCTTAATTCTTATTCTTTTATTTTCTTGGGTATTTCCTTAGTTTTATCCTTAGTCCTTTATTTTTCTTATTTCTACTTTTAATTCTTTAATTTTCCAAAGCTTTCTCTGTAACTTCCAAAAGCCCCTCCTGACTTTTTTGGGATCGGCATCCTAGTCTTATTTTCTGGATACAGCGCCTTCTCTCTCTGCAGGCATTAGTGATGATTTCTGGAAGTTTTCTTCTGTCCTCTGCATTGTCTCTGTTTCCTGGCTTCCTTGTCTCTGTTTGCTTTGGTGTCTGTCTGCAAGTTAGAGGCTCTCCTCGGGTGTCCGGTGGCCTCTGGTTGTCCACAGTTGAGGCAGCTGGCTGGAGCTCAGTGCAGAGCAGGGCGTGTTGTCTTATGAGCGATAAGACACTTAGCCTTTTCCACCAGGGACTCTGGGTATTGGCTGTTTTTCCCTTGGACTGGTTGGTTTGCCCAGGGGGGGAGCCCTCTAGTCTCCTGCCTGGCTGATAGTGCTTTGTCAGTCGAGTGGGGGAAGGGAACTGAGGGTGGGGAGGTGTGAGAGTGGGGGGGTCTCATACTGCTAAGTGTATAGATTTGTCATCCATTCTCTGTCCTACCTTCCTCTGTGCCTGGTGTTCCAGAGCCCAAGCTTCTGTGTTCACCTGCTCTGATCAGTTTCTGCTGAAGTGCAGAAGGCACCATTGCCTGTGTGTTCAGGAGGGTGAGGACCTTCAGGAGCTGGGGAGGTATCAGGGCTCATTTCTATGAACCTTGGGCCAGTCCTCCTGTTTTTAGCTATAAGCCTGATTCCCCTTCACTACCCTCCAGAGCCCAGTCTCTGCAAGCCCAGAACCCCATTAGAGTTCATTGCTTTTCCTTGGGCCCCTGCAGGTAATCCTGGCCTTGTCCTGCCGAGGCAGTTAGGCTTTGTCCAGCTGCTTTTTCATCTTCCAAAAATCTGTCAAAAATTTTCACCCTCTCTTCTGTTTTCTTTGTCCTTGTGGGTTTATTATATCTTTTTTTATTTTTATTTTTTGAGACAGAGGCTTGCTCTGTCACTAGGCTAGAGTACAACCTCTGCCTCCTGAGTTCAAGCAATTCTCTTGCCTCAGCCTCCCAAGTAGCTGGGACTAAAGGCGTGTGCCACCACGCCGGGCTAATTTTTGTATTTTTAGTAGAGACGGGGTTTCACCATGTTGGCCGAGATGGTCTTGAACTCCTGGCCTCATGATCCACCTGCCTCAGCCTCCCAAAGTGCCGGGATTATAGGCGTGAGCCACCATGCCTGGCCTTATTTTTATTTTTGAGATGGAGTCTCTCTCTATCCCCGTGGTTGGAGTGCAGTGGGGCTATCTTGGCTGTCTGCAAACCCCGCCTCCTGAGTTCAAGTGATTCTCTTCCCTCAGCCTCCCTAGTAGCTGGGATTACAGGCATGTGCCATCACATCTGGCTAATTTTTGTATTTTTAGTAGAGGCAGGGTTTCTCCATCTTGACCAGGGTGGTCACTATTACATCTTTTAAAAACCTCCTTTATGATCACTTGTGTAGGAATTAAGGAAATAAAGTCAGAGATCCTCTGGTTGACTTTCTTATTTTCAAGGAAAATTTTTATTTTTATATGCAGAAGAGCTCATATTATACATTTGATTCTTAAAAATTTTAAATTTTATTATTTTTTATAAAACAACGGAGTCTTACTATGCTTCCCAGGCTGGTCTTCAACTCCTGGGCACAAGCAGTCTGCCTGCCTTGGCCTCCCAAAGTGTTGGGATTACAGGCGTAGGCCACCGCGCCCGGCATCCATTTAATTTTAAATCCAGTTTCATGGCAGCTTTTGTGGCCTTTGTGTTTTCCAGGTGGGCCATGCAGGCCTTGGGTTTGGGGCCCGGGGGCTACCTCTGTAGCGTGAAAGATCTCATCATACCTGTTACTGTTTAGATCCTGATGGCGTTCACCAGCCTAGCCAGAGAGAGCTCTTAGTTGTGTGAATTAATCAGCGAAGGCGAGGGTGGTGCCGGTCTTTCTGTGGTGTTTCCGTTGATAATTCAGTGGGGACCCTCCATTCTGTGCCCAAAGGAGGGAGGAAGACAGCCAGCCCAGTGGGGTCCAGGCTTTCTCATTTTCCATGAAGGTGGGGACGGTGTTAACCCTGTCGGAGGGTCAGATTGCTCTTCGCCGGGGCTCGCCCTTTTTCTGCAGTTTTCTCTGAAACCTGGCCCAACATCTGCAGTTTCTTTCCTTGCTTCGGCTCTGCTTTCCACGCGTGGACCAGCCCGAGCAGCCGACGGCTGTTCCACGGCCCCCTACCCGAGTGAACTGGCCTTCAAAGGCTCGAAGGAGATGGCTAGCCCTTTGCCACCTGCACTTGAAGGAGCCATTCTGAGAAAGAAGCCGTGGAGAATTTTGAGTGACCCGGGAGACTGAGACACACAGTGGCAGTCTGGCTGCCTCATCCCCACTTCCCAGAACACAGTCCTGGTGGCTGTCCGGATGCCTGTGGCTGAGACTTTTTCCTTCTTAAACTTCTTCCCCTCTGAGCCCTGTCTTCTCTGCTACCCAGTAACGTGACTTGTGAAGCCACCCTGTGCCCTTGTGATGCGATAGCTTAGCATGCCACCAGCTTTTGAATGATTCAATCTGCAGACTCCATCAGATGCAAGGAGTAATCCATGAAGTCCAAACTCACAGAGATGTAAAGATGATTAAAGATGATTATAAATTAGAGAAACTCCACCTGGGCGGGTCTCCAGGGGACGTGGCGTCGGCCCTGTGCGGAAGAGTCCATTGCGTCATGTCTTGGGGCTTATGTGGCTTGACGTTACTTGCTGTTTCAGCAGCAGCCCTCAGTACGGTCCCCAGCCCATGTCCTCAGCGTCCCTGGGAGCTTGTCAGAAATGCAAATTCTCGGGCCTCACTTCAGACCTCAGAATCTCAGACAGGGGCCCCGCAGTCCATTGTAACAAGCTCTTCAGGAGGCTCTGGTGCTCCTCACTGGCTTACGTGACCTTGTAGACTGGTGCAGTCCAGCCCTCTGGGTTTGGGGGTTGCTCCCACATAGCCTGGAAGGAGGGAACAGCAGCCTCCTCTGAAGCTTCCAGAGGGAAATAACCCTCCAGCTTAAGGCCCCTTGTGCTGCTGTTGAGCGGAGTCAGCCTCTGATTTCGGAAAGTAGCCAATTGCAAAAAGCGTGATTCAGTGTTGAAGGAAAAAATAACTTGGGTGACTGCATCATGTGAAGATGTAACTGGGTCTGTGTGGATGCCAGTGATAACAGCTGGCGTGCTGGGGGTTTCCTTCTGATCTTGATTCTGTGTATGTGCATTTAACCCAGCTGGGCTCCCATTGTATGCAATGTTGTGCCCTCCCCCATTATGAAAGCGTCCCTGACACCACAGCATTAAGGCCTGGGGTGCTGAGGTCCCCAGGAAGTGAGTGGCTGTCAGAGGAAGTCATTTTCCCAAGGCATGTGGAGCTGCTGGTGTTCCTGGCACATTGCAGACCTCTGTTAGGGAAGCCGGGGAGCCGACCCACTGGGCTCCTCCATTGCCCTTTAGACTCCCTGACTCTGCAGGCCGGCTGAATGCTGCTTTTTCATGTGCTGCCTGGACCGAAGCTGTCTGATTCTTTCCTCCTGAACAATAGCTGTTTTTATGAGATCTTGCCTCTCCTGGGCAGTGGCCTACACACAGAAGTTTTCTTTCCCGTTTGTGTAAGCTAGTGGACCTTATGGACTCTGTCTGGCTGGCTTTTCTCTAATGTTTACAATTCGTGTAGTGTGATAGCCCAGCTCTTTTTTTGTGTGTGAAGAAAAGCAAAAGAAAAGGTGGATGATAGACCTCCTCCCCGTCCCTGCCTCCAGAAAAAAAGGCACTCAGTGAGAGAGAAAAGACTGCCGTCCCATTCAGAATCGAGGGGCCGGGGATGGCAAAGGGGGAGGGTAAAAGAGAGCCCTTAGGGCAGGTGACTGTTCTGGGGACGGGGTGGGGAGTCCTCCCTCTTGGGGGAGCTGGGGACACTGTGTGGGCCCCATTCTGTGGTATGGGCTCCTTTCCTCTTGGACCTGGTGCAGGCTGGAGAAATCGGTATTACAGAAGCCACTGCCTCCTCACCCCGCCCCCAGGATCTAGGCCCAGAGGAGCTGGCAAAGGCTGGTTGGCACCCACGCCCAGGGCCTGCCCGAGCCAAGTCCACACTGCCCCTGCCTGACCTGGGCTGGTCAGGGACAGTAGGCCTGAGCCACCCAGGTGAAGGATTATCCCAGGTCCGTCACACTGCCTTTCCCCTCCCTCACCAAGTGAAAATGAAACCCCCATGTGCCGAGGGGCACTTTTGCTTTCTCTATTACCTTTGAAGGATGGACTGTGCATCCCACACAAATGGGAACTGAAATCTCTGGCCCTGCAGACAGTCCCCTACCCTGACACTTGCTTAAGCTATGACAAAAGATACTTGGATGCACAAAGGTCTCTTCTGAGTTTAATTGACATTTCTCTAATCACTCTGGCCCTCCCTGAATCTTCCCTGTTCCCTAAGACCAATATTGTGGAGTGAGAACCTGCTCATGTTACATTGGGGTGTTGAGGATTCAGGATGGACAGCAATCTGTGCTTATGAAGCAAGCTAACATTTGAGTGTGTGCATCTATAGCAGTGATAACAGCTACCATTTATTCAGATAAATAATGAAAACCATTAGTAATAACAGCTACCATTATTTATTCGGGTGAATAACAAATTATTCAGGGCTCCTTATGTGCCAAGTACTGTGCTAAGCATTTTGTCAACATGATCAATAAATACCTGTGAAGTGAATGACTTCCTTCACCGCCCCCTTTGGCTGGAGAGTCAGGCCTGGCTGGTTTGTGATCCATCTGGTAGTAAAAGAGCAGAAGGCTGTCTTTCCCCATCTGGTGCCCAGCCTGGTAGGGAGAGGCATGGAGAGGCAGGGTACAGGGTGTACCCTGAGAGCCTGCAAGCCAGAATCAGGAGCTTGGGTTTTTTTTTTTTTTAATTTATTTATTTTACTTTAGGTGCATACTATATCTGGCATTTCTCTCCATGTTATCCCTCCCCACCCCCCACTGTCTCTCCCCTACCCCCTCCAACTGCCCCCAGTGTGTGATGCTCCTCTCCCTATGTCCATGTGTTCTCATTGTTCAACACTCACCTATGAGTGAGAACATGCGGTGTTTGATTTTCTGTTCTTGTATCAGTTTGCTGAGAATGATGGTTTCCAGATTTATCCAAGTCCCTACAAAGGGCACGAACTCATCGTTTTTTATGGCTGCGTAGTATTCCATGGTGTATATTTACCACATTTTCTTTGTCCAGTCTATCATCGATGGGCATTTGGTAGTCATTAGAGAAATGCAAATCAAAACCACAGTGAGATACCACCTCACGCCAGTTAGAATGACAATCATTAAAAAATCTGGAGACAACAGATGCTGGAGAGGATGTGGAGAAATAGGAACACTCTTACACAGTTGGTGGGAGTGTAAACTAGTTCAACCGTTGTGGAAGACAGTGTGGCGATTTCTCAAGGACCTAGAAATAGAAATTCCATTTGACCCAGCAATCCCATTACTAGGTATATACCCAGAGAACTATAAATCGTTCTACTATAAAGACACATGCACACGTATGTTCATTGCAGCCCTGTGTACAATAGCAAGGAGCTTCGGTTTTATTTAGCAACTATGGGAAGCCGTGGGTATTTGAGTAGGAGAATCAGAAAGCAGTCACCCCAGGTCACCTCACCAGTGAGTCAGTTGTACAGCCAGACCAAGAACCAAGGACTTCACACACCTGCATGGCCTGGTGCCTGGAAGAAGCATTCATTGCATTGGAAGGCTCAGTTGTTTCCTGTAAAAACACCCTTCTGCTCTCTTACCACCATCATACTTGTTCCCAGCATGGTAGAAATATTTTGAAAATACTTTATATATGGTAGAAATTGTATGTATGGTGAAAAGTGGAAATAACTTTCTTATTCACTGAAGCAAATATAACTAAGTCAGGGAAAGGTGAATCATTTTCCATTTTACAGACTAGCCACTGCCATGATTATCTCTGAACTTTTATTAATATTACATCAGCTGTGTATGCCCAAAGCCATAGACTTAATTTTTAAAAAAATTTTAGAAACTATCATACAGCAAACTAGATTTTTTTTTTTTTTTTTTGAGACCATCGCCCAGGCTGGAGTACAGTGGCGCTGTCTTGGCTCACTGCAACCTCCGTCTCCCAGGTTCAGAAAATTCTCGTGTCTCAGCCTCCATAGTAGCTGGATTTACAGGCGTGTGCCACCACATCCAGCTAATTGTTGTATTTTTAGTAGAGACAGGATTTTGCTATGTTGGCCAGGCTGGTCTCAAACTACTGACCTCAAGTGGTCTATCCACCTGGGCCTCCCAAAGTGCTGGGATTACAAGTGTGAGCCACTGTACCCGGCCTGAATTTTAACACATGTATAGAATCATGTAACCAGCACAAGAATACAGAATAGTTCTAACACCCCAAAGAAACTGCGTGAAACTCTCTTTATGAAACTCTCTCCAATAGGCTTTTAAAACAGCTTTGTTAAAATAACAGCTTTATTGAGATATGATTAATGTACCATTCAGTTGACACATCTAGAGTGTGGAATTCAGTGGTTGTCTGAGTTGTGCAATGTCACCACAGCAAATCTTATTTCATTTTATTTTTTCAGACAGGGTCTTGCTCTGTTGCCCAAGCTGGAGTGCAGTGGTGTGATCATGGCTCACTGCAGCCTCGACCTCCTGGGTCCAAGCAATCCTTCCATATCAGCTTCCTGAGCAGCTGAGATCACAGGCATGTGCTGTCATGCCCAGCTAGTTTTTTAATGTTTTGTAAAGATGGATTCTCCCTGTGTTGCCCAGGCTGGTCTTGAACTCCTGGCCTCAAGCGATCCTCCTTCCTCAGCCTGTCAATGTGCTGAGATTTTAGATGTGAGCCACCGTGTCCAGTCATCCACAATAAATTTTAGAACACTTTCCTTACCCCGAAAAGAAGCCCCGTGTTCATTAGCAATGACTCCCCACTTCCCCCAATCCTCCAGCCCCAGGCAACTACTGATCTACTTTATGTTTGTAGGAGTTGCACTTTCCGCTCTGGACACTTGTTATAAATGGAAGTGTACAATATGTCGTCCTCCGTGGCTGGCTCCTTTCACTCAGTGTAACGATTTCAGGGTTTGCCCACGATGTAGTAGGTATCAGTACTCCATTCCTTTTTATTGCTGTGTAATGTTCCATTGTATATATTTTTCGTATTTTGTTTACCCATTCATTAGTTGGTAAACTTTTGGATTATTTCCACTTTTTGGCTATTGTGGATAGGGTTGCTATGAACATTTGTGGACTCTTTTAGTGTGGACATTTGTTTTCATTTCTTCATGTTGATACCTGTGAGAGGAATTGCTAGATCATGTGGTGACTCTGTATTTAACATTTTGAGGAATTGCCAGACTGTTTTGCAAAGTGGCTGTGCTATTTTACATTCCTGCCGGCAGTGTGTGAGGGCTCCGGTTTGCCCACGTCCTTACCAGCGCTTGTATTATCTCTCTTTTTGATTATCGACATCCTCATGGGTGAGAGGTGGTATCTCACTGTGGCTTTGATTTGCATTTCCCTGATGGTTAATGATGTTTTGCATTTTTTTATTTGCTTATTGACTTTTGAAATGATGATTGAAATAATTCTTGGGTAACAGACATTGAAAATATTTCAAAATAAATGGAAATATTTTATATAATTGATTTAAAAATTATATTGAGTAAATATATTAACTGATTATTAAATAGATTATTTTACCCTGGTGAGTTATTAGAAATTTTGATATTAAAAACATTCTTTTGTTCAGTCAGAAATCTAGAAAAAAGGTAAAAATTCCTGCTTTTTAATATTGTCCCAAGTGCAACATGAATGTTTACACACTTAAAGGTTAAGAGTGTGTGTCACGTGAGGATACAATATTGAGTGCTTCGTATTTTTGAATTCACAGTCCTCACTTTGCCCTGGCCCCGATGATAATCATAGGTGATTCTGCATCCTTCTTTATACCTTTAGCTCAGCATTTCTATTTCCAGTATTAAGGTTTTAAAAATAAAAATCTTGTGTGAGAGATAAAGTAAAATACCAAAATGGTCCCAGAGAAGCCAGTTTTCTGTGGATTTGAACTAACCTGTAACCTGAGCTGTGCACAGCTGCTATGAATAGAACAGGGGCCTGGTGAAGGGCACCTTCTGCCACTTTGGCAGATTCAGAAAGAGCAGCCTCCTGGCTGGCAGTGATCATGCAGATGGGAAGCAGGGCAGTGGTGCACTTTAAGGTGCAGTCATTAAAGCACTCTAAATTCCTCTTGGCTGTTTAGACCACTTGGCTGTCCAGTGTTACTTTGGATACCAAGGAAAGTGGAATATTGTTATGTAAATATGGATGGACCATGAGCTCCTGGAGGGCTGGGACCCAGTTTTGTGCAGTTGTTTTCTCTACTGAGGCTGACAAGAGGCTCATGGTGCTGCTTTTGGAAGGAAGGAAGGGAGGGAGGAGG
>PVKP010023699.1:0-24618 GCA_004027715.1 Plecturocebus donacophilus
GTAAATTTTATGTTTTGCATATTTTACCACACACACACACAAAAACAGGGCACGGTGGCTCATGTCTGTAACCCCAGCACTTTGGGAGGCCAAGGCAGGTGAATCACTTGAGGTCAGGAGTTGGAGACCAGCCTGGCCAACATGGTGAAATCCCATCTCTACTAAAAATACAAAATTAGCTGGGTGTGGTGGTGCACACCTGTAATCCCAGCTGTTCAGGAGGCTTAAGACATAAGAATCGCTTGAACCTGGGAGATGGAGGTTGCAGTGAGCTGAGATGGTGCCGCTGCACTCCAGCCTGAGTGACAGAGTGAGACTCTGTCTTAAAAAAACAAAAACAAAACAACCACAAAACAGAGAATGCCTTCTCTTCATTCATCAGGAAAAAAAAAGAGCCTGAGCTATTTAAAAATCAGTAAGTTGGACTTCAAAATTTAAAACTTTTGATCTTTAAAAGACATTGTTATAAAACTGAAAAGGTGAGACATATAAAAAGCTGCAAAACCTATTTCTGACAAAGAACTTGTTCCAGGATATATAAAGAACTCTTACAACTCTATAAGGCAACCTAATTTTTAAAAGCAGTCAAAAAGATTTTAACAAACATTTCACCAAAGAAGATATAAAGATGGCAAATAAGCAAATGAAAAGGTAGCTTAACATAATTAGTCATTAGTGGGAAATGCAAATTAAAACCCGGAGGAGAAACTACTACATATCTAATAGAATGGCTAGAATTAGGAAGACTATGCCACCTGGGCATGGGGCTCATGCCTATAATCCCAGCACACTGGGAGGCTGGCATGGGCGGATCATTTGAGCCCAAAAGTTTGAGACCAGCCTGAGCAACATAGTGAGATCCTGTCTCTAAAACAAAATTATTTTTTCAATTAGCTGGGCATGGTAGTCCCAGTTATTCAGAAGGCTGAGGTGGGAGGATCACTTGAGCCTGGGAGGCTTTGGCTATAGTGAGCCATGTTCAGGCCACTGCACTCCAGCCTAGGCAACAAGAGTGAGATTCTGTCTCAAAAAAAAAAAAAAAAAAGAAGAGACTATACCAAATGTTGTTCAGGAAGTGGAGCAACTGGAACTTCTTATACACTGGTGGGGATGTAAAAGGGTATGACCACTTAGGGAAATAGTTTGGCCATTTCTCACAAAATTAAACATCTACTTACTATATGCTCTAGCCATTCTCCACCTAGACATTTACTGTAGGGAAACGAAAACATGTGCACAAAAGACTTGCTCTTGAAAGTTCATAGCAGCTTGATTTGTAAACTATGCAATGTCCATCAAGAGTTGAATAAACAAATTTAGTACACCTCTATGATGGAATAGTACTCAACAATAGAAAGAATTGAACTGTTGATACATGCAACAATATGGACGAACCTAAAAATAATTATGCTGAGTGAAAGAAGCCAGACCGAAAAAGAGTACATGCTGTCTGCTTCCATATATAAAACTCCAGAAAATGCAAATTAATCTGACAGAAAACAGATGATTGGTTGCCTAGGAACAGGATGGGGTGCGGAGTGAGGGATGGGTTACCGAGGGGTACAGGGAAGCTTTTGGGAATGATGGACATATTCATTATCTTGATTGTAACAGTGGTTTTATGGGTGTATGCATATCAAAACTCATGAAATTGTATTTTAAAAATATTTGCAGTTAGTGGTATGCCAATTATAATTCAATAATGACTTTCAATAAAAGAAAAAGAAAGAAGGAAAAAACCTACACTGTACCATCAATAGGCAACATAGGGTCATGGCTAGAGCCTGGGCTCCGGAGGCTTCACTAGATTTGGATTCAGGCTGTATGACATGGGTGACCTTGACCAAATCATGTGATCTATTTAAGCTTTGGTTTCTTCATCTGTAAAATGGGAGTAACAACAGTGTTATGAAGATAAAATTATCTGGTATTTGTAAAGTACCTAGAACAGTAGCTAAAGAACAGTCAATGTTGGCTATCATCCTCATCCTCCTCCTCATCATCATCATTTGCAAGGCTGCTGATTGAAATGCAAGGCACACACACAGCTGGTAGAGATCAGCATTCAGGTGGGTGGATAGAATGGAGTATGAGAAGTCAAGAATTCAAGTCAGACTGACTTACTCAGAAGTCCCACCACCCCAAGGAATGATGTTTTCAGGCAAATTTCTGACTAGCCTGAGGCCAGTCCCCAGGTTTTCCCAGGCTAGAATCTGCAAGAGAGAGAGAGGTTTCTAGCTGACACACCTTGTTGGTGTGGTGCCAGTTACAGTAGAAGATGGACTCCCCTTTGTCTCTCTTCCCCTGAAGTAATTTCCTGGCATATCAGAGGGACCACCTGTCAGCACTCCAAAGTTTTCACTGAACCAAACTTCATCCCTCATGGCTCACATTGGATCTGGGTGCCACCTGAGAGGACCAGTGCCTTCTGAGCTTCCTTCTGGTCTGGGTAATTCATAGCACATCCTCAGTCCCTGCCCCAGAATGGCAACAGATCGCAGTAATGCTACCAGCAACTGGCCACTCATGGCAAGGGCTACAAAATCTGCAGAGAAAAACTCAAGGCTTGGGTGGAAACACTAGACTAGCGGGGGTGAAGGATGGGGAGGGGGGGTAGTTGGTCAGACACTGAAAGAGCTTTCTCCAGGATCCATTGTAGGGCCAAGTAAGCACAAATCCCAAAGAATGAGGAATCAGCAGTCAGGGCCGTGGTGGGATCCAGCTGGCCAGAAGCCTGGGCCCAGGCAATTTCATTATCTGGGAGCTATTCCTACAGGAGCAAGGAGGAGGAAAAAAGTAGGGAAAGGATCATTCTAATTAATAGCTGAGCTAGGCCAGTGACAGGATCTCTGAGGGGCCTTGCGCCAGAGTCAATGGTGCTGCATGGTAGGAAGGTGTCTCAGCTTGAAAGAACCACAGCAAAGCATCAGGGATCTCAAGAATTCATGGCACGGCTGGGTGCAATGGCTCACACCTGTAATCCCAGCACTTTGGGAGGCTGAGGTGGTTGATCACTTGAGGTCAGGAGTTTGAGGCCAGCCTGACCAACATGGTGAAACCCATCTCTACTAAAAAACAAACAAATAAAAAAATCAGCTGGGCATGTGGTGCATGCCTGTAATCCCTGCTACCTGGGAGTCTGAGGCAGAAGAATCACTTGAACCTGGGAGGTGGAGATTGCAGTGAGCAGAGATCGTGCCACTGCACTCCAGCCTGGACAACAAGAGTGAAACTTCATCTCAAAAAAATAAAAAGAGTTCATGGCTCAAAGTCCAGCTCCACCACTATGCTGGTTATGCTCCTTCTGCCACAACCCACAACCCCCATCCTTCTCTACACTGCTCTGTGCCTGGGTGACTGATCTCTTTAGATTGCATCACCGTGGTTTCCTTGGGCTCTGGCTTCTGCATGGGTTTGGCTATGGGAGGAATGGGAGGGATGGGAGAGGCAGAAAAAAGAGAGGTAGGGATATTTTTTCCTGTTCCCTCCTTGCTTTGGAGCCTGATCCTGGCAGTGAGTGTCTCTCCAAGACTCTTAGGTCTACTCCCATGGTTCCACTTCTCACCCCTCATCTCTGGTTGTACTCTTTTAACTCCTTGACCTGTTAGGCTTGGGGCTAGTATAGGGTACATGCACGTGAAAGTAATAATTTTTTTTTTTTGAGACGAAGTCTCACTCAGTTGCCTAGGCTGGAGTGCAGTGGGGCAATTTCGGCTCACTGCAACCTCTGCCTCCTGGGTTCAAGAGATCCTCCCATCTCAGCCTCCTGAGTAGTTGGGACTATAGGTGAGCACCACCATGCCCACCTTTTTTTTGTATTTTTAGTAGAGACGGGGTTTCACCATGTTGGCCAGGCTTGTCTCAAACCCCTGACCTCAAGTGATCTGTCCACTTTGGCCTCTCAAAGTACTGGGATTACAGGTGTGAGCCACCGTGCCCATCCTGAGAGTAATAATTGAAGGATACCCTTAGAATGACCCTGTATGGCAGATGCACATGAATGTATGTTCTGAGCTAGGGAATCTGTGAGTGGTCAACCCAGAGATTTGTTCCTTATTTATAACAAATATCTGAGGCCCTGTCCCATTCTGTCCCATAGAAGACAGACGTACAGAGGACCGATCCCCTGCGTTTTAGGTTAAATGAAGTTTGTCAGGAGGAGGTTTCAGGGGCAGGATGAAAATGCTATATAAACTGCATGATGTTAGCAGGTGGTTGCAATTTTCCTACCCAGCCCCCACCACGGGGCCATACAGTTATGTTGTCCAGCCCTTGGCCACTGAACCATTTCTGTATGTAAGGCGGTTCTCCTGTCCAGCCTATTGTCAGGGGACTCTCTTCCCTGTATGTAACACCCTAATAAAACCTCCTTTCTCATTTGCCAGCTGGAGGTCTCTTCCGCCTCTTGAGCCTGGTGCCTCGCCTATGAAGGTTAATAGGGGGTTTGGCACAACAGGTGGTAAGAGCTTCCTGCTGTTGCTAGTCTCTGGGTGCCCCATCAGGTTTGCTTATTTCCTAACCCTGTCTCTGCCTAAGCAAAAACCTCATTAGAACCATTTAGTAGATTTTACTCCTATCAGAACCTGCCCGAGGCAGCCACTGGTTAACTACGTGATCACCTGAGGTTATCAGTCCCTGGGCTCTGCTTCCTCATCTCAGGTGGGGATACCTAAAAAGAAGTTGTGGGCTGGGTGCAGAGGCTCATGCCTATAGTCCCAGCACTTTGGGAGGCTGATGTGGGGATCACAAGATCAGGAGTTCAAGACCAGCCTGACCAACATGGTGAAACCCTGACCCTACTAAAAATACAAAAATTAACTGGGTGTGGTGGCAGGCACCTGGAATACCAGCTACTCAAGAGGCTGAGGCAGGAGAATCACTTAAACCCGGGAGGCGGAGGTTGCAGTGAGCCGAGATCATGTCACTACACTCTAGCCTCGGCAACAGGGCGAGACTGTGTCTCAAAAAAAAAAAGAAGTTGTAAGGACTGCATGAGATGAAGCAGGTAATGAGCCGTGGCTTGTGTCCCAGGTGAGGCCCTAGCAGAGGGCCTTCGGGATGGTGATGCGAGGACTCTGTAGGTCTAATTTCTTCCACCGCCTCCCCAAACCTTTCTTCTCCTTAGATAAACCCAGTTTGCTCAGGCTGAAGGGAAAGGAAGAACTTACCTCCAGCTCCTTGTCATGCAGGCCTGGGAGGTGGGAGGGCATTCTGCCAGGCCAGCACACCAACTTTACTCTGACAAAGGTCAGCCTGCCCAGAATAAGGAAATACCCGCAGCTGGGAAAGGTAAATCCAAACTCGAAAAGACAAATACTAAGCATTTGAATCAACACGGGACTGCATCGTGCTTGCAGAGCCCTGTTTATGGGGCAATAAACCATTTAAATGACTCTGTTGGAACCCACAAGGTCTGCTTGAAAGGCCTATCACAGGAACTGCTAGTAGGGCTCCAGGAGGTCTGGAGGGTGAGGTTGGGGTGGCTTTTTGGCTTCTCTTTGAAGCTGCTGGTTCCCCTCCATCAGGAACACCAGCCCCTGGAGAGGCTGCATGAGGTGAGTACCCTGGGGAAGATCTCAGAGTTCAGGCTGGACAGCCTGCATCATGGGTACTAAATGCCAAGTCTGTATCATTCTGTCTTGTGGTGAGGAAGACAAAAATTATTTCTTGCTTGGGGTACTGGGAGGAAGGGCTATGGTGTGGTGATAAAAGCACATCATAGATGAGCTGAGTGCGGTGGTGGGTGCCTGGAGCCCCTGCTATTTGGGAGGCTGAGGCATGAGGATTGCTGGAGCCCAGGAATTTGAGGCTGTAGTGTGCTATGATCATACCTGTGAACGGCCACTGTACTCCAGCCTAGCAACACAGAGTCCATCTCTAAAATATAAAAAAGCATGACATAAACATGAGTTTGAATCCTGTGTTTGCTGCCTAATGTTGGCAAATGCACTTACCCTCTCTGTGATTCAGTTTTGTTACAGATGGGAATAATAGCAATAATATGCCTAACAGCATTTTTGTGAGGATTAAGTGAGATTCTATATATGTATATATATATAATGGGCTTAGCAGAGGGCCTGGCACTTGGTAAGTGCTAAAAAAAATTAGTAATTATCAAGAATGTTATCACTACACCCATCTCTTTCCATCTGGTTACCCTTCTCCCAGCTCCAACAGAGCAAGGGTCCATGGGAGACTAAGAGATAATAACTCACCATCTACTGGGAGGGTAATAAACACACCCAGGCACCTCACATTAATCCAGGCCCAGATCGACTCTTGCAGCCCAGCAGAGTCCAGAGGCTGCTGGAGGCAAAGGGCAGAAGCTGGGGAGAGCCCAGTGGCTGGGGCCAGGTGGACTTCGAGCAGATGGCCTGCAGAACAGTGCCAGTGGCTTCTTTGGGCAGCACTTTTTTTGGGTACTCTCTGACATAGGCCTGGAGAAGCTGGACATGACTAAACATGCCTTTGTAGAAGGCAAAATAGTCAGAGGAGAGTCTCTGTTTTGAAAACTCACCACCACTCCTGGGAAATACAATCTGCTGATGTTAGAAAGCAGATGTGTAGCAGGAGAGAGGGTAACACCAAGGGAACAGGCCAGCTGGACCCTAAAAGGGTTCCCAAGGCCATAGCATGCCTTGGTGAATTCTCACAGGTCTGGGACTACCCTGTATCAGGCTCCAAAACTTAATGTAGTCAACAGGCTAAGAATGGATTTGTCTGTTGGGGATAGACTAAAATTAACCAAGATCATAAAACATTAATATATAGACCAGAATACTCTTTTTCTCCTTTTCTCATTCTTTCTTGTCCTCTTTCTCTTTTCCTTATATTTACTGAATACCTACTATATGCTAGGTAGCTGTAAATAAAAGTGACTACCCTAATAGAGCATGCATTCTAGTTGGGGAGATTAAAACATAGCCATCTATGTAAATAACAGCAGAGAATTATAAGCACCAGGAAAACCACACAGCAGGGGTAGACAGGGCTTGTGAGGAAGGGGTACCATCAGCCAAGGCCTCTCTGAGGAGGTGGCCTTTGAGCCAGGATGGAGGAAAAGCATTCCAGGCAAGGAGTTTTGTGAAACAACTGCTCAGCAGCCCAGGATCTCAGGCCTTTGGGAAACTGCACAGCTTTTCCAGCAGGCTCCCAGTGCAGGGAGATGAGCTATAGTCAGAACAAGGACCCAAGCAAGCGAGGAACTAATCTCAGGTAGTGACCCGTCCATGGAGGACTGCAGTGGCCTCTCACCAGCCAGGCTCTCACCCTGCCCAGGGCCAGGATGTTTGTGGATCTAGGCTGCTCCCCACAGCAGTTCTGGAGGGGCTGTCCCATTGTCCCTTCATCCACACAACCTTTCCCCAGAGTAGCTAATGCAACTCAGTGGGCTGCCATTATGTTTTGCTTGGGTAAAATATCCAAATTGTTTAATCTCTATTGCACCTGTTTTCTCTTCTACAAAATAAGGATGAGAGCTAGCTTGCAAGGCTCTGGGGTGGAGATAAAGATTCAGCAAAGAAGTGAAGTAACATAAAGCTATCGTGCTTGCTAGTAGGAATTCCACAGACAGTTTTAATTGCTGTTGTTCATATTATATTGATTATTCTGCCCCAGCATGTGAGCCGTGTCAATGCTTAGAGGAACAGCAGTAGAGCACAGGAACGGCACGTAGAACGTAGGCTTTGAGCACACAAACAAGCTGTGTAATTCAAATTATTAAACTCTCTCTGCCTCATTTGCCTCATCTGCATACTGGGGTTACTAACAGACCCTACCTCATGGAGTTTGGGAGGATTAAATGAGTTCATCCACATGGAGCTGGTAGAACGGTGTCTGGCGCCTGGTGAGGGCCCAGATGTCCACTGCTGTTGTATGTTGCAGTAGATTGTTTCCAAAGGTGGCTGCAACAATCCGTCCCATCCAAATATGAGGAGACGGAGTCTGTTTCCTTCCCCTTGAATCTTGGCTGGCCTATGAAGTGACATTCTGGGACCTTGTAGCTTTCATTTTTACCCTCTAGAAAGCCAGTTTCCACATAAAGAAATCTGAGCTAACTTGCTAGAGAGGCCACATGGAGAGAATGAAACCCCAGAGGATGAGAAACCACTTGAAAAAGAGCACAGGCACCCAGCGGACAGCTGGCATCCACCTCCAGGTGTGAATGAGGCTATCTTGCATTTCTAAGATGCTGCAGCTGACACGAGGTGAGGTAAAGATGAGCGTTCCAGCTGAGCCTGCCCAAACTGTTAATCACAGAATCCTGAAAAATAAATGGTTGTCCTTTTATCTCCTTAGGTTTTGGAGTGGTTTGTTACACAGCAATAAGTTACTGAAACATATGTGTACAAACATACATATACACACCCACATATAATACATGGCATACACACATATACACATAACTTCATTATGTGTTGATTTTCTTCTTTTCTTTTCTTTTTTTTTTGAGATGGAGTCTTGCTCTGTCGCCCAGGCTGGAGTGCAGTGGTGTGATCTCGGCTCACCAAAACCTCTGCCTCCTGGGTTCAAGTGATTCTCCTGCCTCAGTCTCCTAAGTAGTTGGGATTATAGGCACGCGCCACCATGCCTGGCTAATTTTTGTATTTTTAGTAGAGATGGGGTTTCACCATGTTGGTCAGGCTGGTCTTGAACTCCTGACCTTGTGATCCACCTGTCTCAGCCTCCCAAAGTACTGGGATTATAGGCATGAGCCACTGTACCCAGCCTGTGTTGATTTTGTAGTTTCATTCTCATAGGCTAACCTATGGCATCTTGGTATCTCTTTAGTATCCTACCTACATAATCAAACAGAGGGAGTTAAGTCAAAGGGTAAAACAATCCAGAAAAAGTGAAAAGTCATAGTCTCTACTCTTGGGAAGCCTACAGTTAAAATGACTGAGGTACCATGAAATATAGATTTCAGAGCCCTCATATTTGCATAAAGTTTTGGACTTTCAAAACACTATCAGAAACCATATGATTTTCCTTCAAAGCATCTAAAAGCAAATAGTTAACACTTTGCTGAATATTTTTTAAGTGCCAGGCACTAATCTAAGCACTTTACATGTAATGCATAGTGTGGTGAGTTGTATTTTCTGCAGATGGCTGCCATGATATTTCCCATCCTGCATGCTCTTCTTACACCATGATGTTGGCACCATGGAGTGGTGGGATCTATGTTCCCTCCTTTTGAATCTGGGTTGGGCTTTGTGACTGCATTGGCCAATATGTCAAACGTGAAATTATGTGACTTCCAAGGCTAGATCATAAAAATGCCATGCACTTCTGCCTAGCTCCCTTTTAGAAACTAGGAAATGCTGGGAGGAAGCACAGGTCACATAGGAAGACCACACTGTGGATGTTTTGGCTGACAGCCAGCATCAACCACCACACATGTGAGTGAGCAAGCCTTTGAGATGACCCTGGCTCTGGCCCCAGCTATTATCTGACTGCCATTGCTGAGAAAGTCTGAGCAAGAACCACTGCCTGGGTCCAGTCAATCCCCATTAAATGATTGTCATTGTTTTAAGCCACCAAATTTTGAGATTATTTTTTATACAGCAATAAATCACCAGGACACAGAGTTACTTCAATGATTATTTCATTGCCTACATCCCCCAACCAAAGTGTAAGCTAAAAGAAAGTGGAGACTGAGTTTATTTACAGCTGTGTCCCTAGGCTCTAGTTTGAGTAAATTTCTGCTAAGAATTGGTTAAATGGGCCAGGTGCTGTGGCTCACGCCCATAATCCCAGCCTTTTCGGAGGCCGAGGTGGGCAGATCCCCTGAGGTCAGGAGTTTGAAACCAGCATGACTAACATGGAGAAACCCTGTGTCTACTAAAAATACAAAATTAGCAGGGCATGGTGGCGGACGCTTGTAATCACAGCTACTCAGGGGGCTGAGGCAGGAGAATCGCTTGAACCTGGGAGGCAAAGGTTGGGGCGAGCCGAGATCACGCCATTGCACTCCAGCCTGCGCAACAAGAGTCAAACTCCGTCTCAAAAAAAAAAAAAAGAATTTGTTAAATGAATGAACATGGCATTGATTGCTCTTATGAGCTGCTGGATGAGGTCAGTAAGGCAGGCATTCTTATCATTTTGCAGATAAGGAAAACTAGGCCCAGAGAGGTTAAGTGACTTGTCTAAAGTCACACATCCAATAGCTTAATATCAGAAGTAGCTTAATATCACCACCATGGGGATTAAGTTTCAACAGGAATTTCTGAGGGGACGCGTTCAAACCATAGCATGGTCCAAAGCAACAGGCTAACTGTGAGGACAAGTTGGTCCCAGGAAGAGATCTCTGTTCCCAGAGCAAACTCTCTTAAGGGAAAGGCAGCTGCAACAGTGATGAGGGAAGATGATATGACTCCTCCTGTCTTGGAAACAGACTGCAGACCAGCAGAGGGGAGAAATGTTCTCCTTGTTCTCCTTGCCTCCAGCCTTCCCAAATCTGACAGTCTCCATTTTCTTACCAATGGAGGGAAAAATGATAACTAAGATTTCTCTTGAATCTTGGCACCAGAGCTCAGGTTTTTATTAGCAAGCAGTAAAAATTACATTAACCTCAGTAACAAATAAATTAAATCCTGGTTGGCTCCGAGTTTAACATCTTGGCCTTTCTAAGTTAACTTACCAAGTGATTTACTTCCTTAGCGCCTTTAACCCGATATCCTCAGTAGCTGGCCTTCTAGTAGATGCCACTTATCTTACCTTGGGACACAGATCCCAGACAAACCTGAAAATCAGCTTTAGAAACAGTCCGCAAACAGTAAATGTGGCCGGGCACAGTGGCTCACACCTGTAATCCTAGCACTTTGGGAGGCCAAGGCAGGAGGATCTTTTTCAAAAGATCCTAGGAGTTCAAGACCAGCTTGGACAACATGGCGAAACTCTGTCTCTACAAAAAATTTAAAAAATTAGCCAGGCGTAGTGGCACGTACTTGGAATCCCAGCTACTCAGAAGGCTGAGGCGGGAGGATCACCTGAGCCCAAGAGGTTGCAGCAAGCCATAGTGGTACCACTGCACTCCAGCCTGGGTGACAGAGGGGACCCTGTTTAAGAAAAAAAAAGTAAATATGTTTTAGAGGCAGCTTGGGAAATAAGAGCCCTGGAGTATGCAGGGTTGTCAGGCCCGCCCTGACTGTGAGTGTGTACCAGTCCTCTGAACTACTTTGAGCCTAAATTTCCCCATCTGTCAAAAAGGGAGTAGTGTCACATTAGCATGCAGAACTTCTCCCTAAAAATAAAATTCTATACTAGAACATTTAACTTTACTCCATAAGTACTTACTGAGTACTTTCCATGACCAAACTGAGGTAACAGATCCCCAGTGGAATGTAAAATATAGCCTCTGTTCTAAGGACTTCCCATCTACTAAGGGAGATAAGACTTATACACATAGAACAGCAGCCTGTGGAGGCGCTTTCATCAACTATCCCCTTCCCTTTAGCCTGATTTTATTTTTTATAGTAGCTACTGTGGTTAGGATGTGGGTGAGGGACTTAAAACTATTAGGGGAGTGGAGAAAATGAAGGAAAGGAGGACAAAGAATAAAGGAAAAAATGAAATTGATCCCTACACGTAGTCCAAGAGTTTCCCGGTATTCTGAGGAAATAGAGGTTCTCCTCCCACCAAAACTATACCTTGACCTTCCTGGGGTGCTCCATGCTGACCCAGACTCCCCAGCCACCAAACCCAGGATGAAAGCTGCAGAACTGAACCTGATAAGTCAGTCCAGAACAGCCTTCGGAGGGCGGTTTATATAAATTTATAAGTGAATCACCCGGCTGCTCTCCCCATCTCCTGTAGCATCCCAGCCTTGGGGCTGGATTGTGCATCAAGGTTTGGCCAGGTCAGGTGACCCAAAGGCTGTAAGTGTCTTGCTGCTCCTCTCCTAGCTTCTGGGACCCCTGACTGACTGATACAATATTAGAGATCAGAATGCCTCCCCCAAGGAACACCCTGCTTTAATTCAATTGTCACTGGATTCCAGCCTTCTTTGTGCATTAGCTTTTGTTTGAGCCTTTCATAAATGATGACAGTGATTTGGGTTCACATACCCTCATTTTTTGAGCAAACATTTATCAAGCACTTAGTATGTGCTTGAAAGAACACACTGTTCGCTGGGCATGGTGGCTCATGCCTGTAATCCCAGCACTTTGGGAGGTCGGGGCAGGCCAATGACCTGAGGTCAGGAGTTCAAGACCAGTCTGGCCAACATGGTGAAACCCCGTCTCTACTACAAATACAAAAATTAGCCAGACGTGGTGGTACGCGCTTGTAGTTCCACTACTTGGGAGACTGAGGCAGGAGAATTACTTGAACCCAGGAGGCAGAGGTTGCAGTGAGCCGAGATTGTACCACTGCACTCTAGCCTGAGAGACAGAGCAAGACCCTGTCTCAAAAAAAAAAAAGAACACACTGTTCCAAGTTTTTTACATAAATTATCTCAATGCCATAACTCTGCTATTATTATATCCATGTTACAGATGAGGAAACTAAAAAATTCTAGTGCAGTTACCATCTATAGTGAAATGCTCCACAGGGATGTTTTGAAGACTATTGAAGGAATTGAGGAGATTGGAAGGCCAAGATCTGAGCAAATGTTTGGCCTATAGTAAATTCATGGCAAACTGGCAGCATGTCATTTTTCTCTAGCTAAAGAGAAATTGACACAAGGGAGGGGCTATCCAGAAAGAATATTGGATTGGGAGTTGTGGAACGTGGGACACAGGTCTGAACTTGTCACTAATCAATAGACCTTGAACAAGTTACCCCTCTGGGCCTAGGTTTCCCATCAGTGAAATGGGGTCTTGTGGGGCTGGCTCTGGACACCCAGGCAGCCTGCTACATGTTTACTATATGGCCAAACACTTGCTCAGGTCTTGCCCTTCCAATCTTTGCAACTGCTTCAGTGGTCTTAAGGATGCTGCTTTTGATCCCTTTCACTATAGAGAATAACTGCACCAGAAATTTTCAGTTTCCTCATCTGCAGTAGGGGTGAGAGTAATAACCTAAGGTTCAATGATGCCACTAGTTACTGGCCCTGGGTTCTGCAGAGCAGCTGGCAGTGGCGTTCCTGGGAAATGAGCTGGCGATTGCTACCGTTGGGCTCTTTCCCTGAACAGCTGGTGTGGAGAGCAATGCCGGGGGAGTGTGGGGCACAAGACAACCTCTGAGACTCTGGCCAACTGCAATGTCTATTAAGGGTGGCCCCGATGGCTGCTAGCCAATAACCCATGCCTGCGTGCTTTGCAAGTTGTAGTCTCTCCTTTTGAAGGTCTCTCTCCAGAAGATGGGGAAGGAAGTTTGTCTCAGTCCACTTCCGCACCTATCCACCTGAGCTGGGCCTTAGCCTGAGCCTCTGCTCTGTATAGATCCCATGAGTATCCTACTTCCCAAGACCAAAGTGCAGCTCCTCACATGGGCTCCAGGACCACAGTGCTTTGTTGAGCAGGCTTCGGGTGGTGATGGTAGGTGGTGGTCTCAGGGAGGATCACACTCCCTTTCCTCCCACTCTGTTCCAAGCACAGATACAGGATCTTCTCTTATTTTCTCAACATTGTAAGGTTAATACCTTTGAGGCTGAAGTTGTTGGGGCTGGCAAAAGAGGGTTATAATTACAGAAGAAAAACAGCAAAGTTGGAGGTTGCCTATGAACCCTCCTGGAGTCCACTGTTCCATGGCCTGGGGTGCCCTGCTTGCCTTTTAGTTCCAGGCCTGCCAGGCCTGCCATCTGATGGCAGAGCTCACTTAACTCCCACAGAGACGAAGGCGTTTGTTCAGATCTCTCTTACCTGGAGTCCAGGCCCCAACTTTCTGTTTTCCCCAAGAGATAAGAGGAAGTCTTCCCAATTCCCAGGTGACTGGGGTAGCTCTGCCTGCCACTAACCACATGACAGTCATTTATATTAGCATACATAGCCATTTATTTCCTCTTGTCTCAACCTGTCCATTCCAGAATCAACTCTGAGCCTTTCCTCTGCATAATGAAAAGCCCAGTGTTTTTCCCAAAACAAAAAGCAGTCTTTTCCCTTAGGTGGATTTTCCTGCTTCCTCTTGCTAAACAATAAACAACTGAAGCTTTGGAATTACTGGGTGCCTTGCTTCAAGCCTTCAAGCTTGCAAGGCTATCAGGGTCTGACAGGAGAGAACCCCACAATATAAGTAATAATCAGACATACACCGTCATATGTGAGCCAGTCACAGACGGAGGCAGAAGGTGCCAGTCAGCCTTCAGAAGTAGGTCCTTCCAAGAGTCAAGGTTTCAAACTAAGCATACAATTAGAATGGCCTTCCAGTCTTTAGTACATGACTTCATCAGTCAGCAAGACCAAATTACCCCTGTGCTTATTTAGAAAAAAAAAAAAAAAAAAAAGGGCAATGACCTATGAATAAACACACTTGACATTGAAAATTGCTACATTAAATACCCAGCTCCTCTGCACGATTACAGCAGCTCCGGAGCTCTTCCAAATTGTCACCTAGGATGAATATGACAGCAAACAATGCTTTAAAAGTAAGTAATCTGCTCTATAATTATTTTAGCGGCTGCAGCCACCAACCAGCAGGATCACTTATGAAAAAGGATGCAGTCGTTCCTTATTAAAAATGCATGAATATACAGTCTCTTGATTGTGGAAATGATCAGCAGACTATCTAATGTAACAAGACTTCGCCACAGAAGAATTAATTAGAGTGAAATTGATTAAGGAGAAGAGGCTAAAAATCTATCTGTGATGATTCAGGCTCCAATTAAACTCAAGCATTAATTCTCGTATTCTTTTCAAATTAAGAACCTCATCTAAATGCTCCTCATTAATATTCCAATATATCCCACCCTCCTTTAACCAGAGAAAAATGCAGACATTTCTAATGAAAGCTTAAGATTCTGTTCTTGCTGACTCTAAAGCTTCTTCTATCTTAAGGATTTCAGGAGATTGGAGTTTTTAAAATTATTTTAAATAAAAGATGGGAGGGGGTGGGTCGTAAAACCTCCAAATTCATTCTGGTCTTGAGCACTGAAGATTTTGTTCCAAGATTTCCCAAAAACTAAAGGAAGCATGCAACACAAATAATTATGTGACAGCCTCTTGAATTCTCTTTGTCTCGTGGTAACCTGCTCCAGTACAGATAAGAGAAGCTTAAAGGGGTCATATATTCCATCCTTTGCCTTGAAACAGAGCTGTACCAAACCAGAGACCCATATGTAATTATCTACCATCTCCTGAGAGGCCTCCGGGGATCAGGACTCCACAACTCCCTTGGTAACTGGATCGAGATCTGGCAGCTAATATATTCCCAGCTCAGAGCTCTTCCTCTCCCTCCTCCTTCTGCAGCCATTTGAAAGATGGGAGGAGAAGCTTCCCCATACCATTGATTTTTCTTTCACTTTTCCTCCATTAGGAGCCCACTGTGGTTCCTGGTTGTTTGTGTCCAGACTGTGTTTATAATTCACGGGTCACCGACCTTTCCTTGTTTCTCCAATGACTGCTGTCTTTGCAGCTCTTCTTCCATCTGCTGCCTTGGGTTTTCTCCCGTGGATGTTAAGGTTGAGTATTTCCTTTGTCTGGGCGAGGACAGGCAGCTCATGGCCGAGAAGCATCCCGAGGGCTAGGAGCCTCCTCTGCTCTGGATGCTCCCACCCAGCACTACAGAGCATCCAGAATCTCCAGCCTTATCAGCGAAGTGGGGAAGACAGGAGTAAAGAAGTAATTCCAAGCCCTTTGTTTTGCCTTGTATTATCTTGTTTTCTCTTTACCACCCTGACAGTGGCCATGGTTCCCATTTTACTGGGGAGACTGAGCTGTTCACAGAGGCCTTCAAGCAGGACTATGAGAACAGGAAGCAGAATTTAGGCTGTCTTGGGGAGTCCAGCCAGGCCATCCTCAAAAATTCACCAGGCAGCCACCAGAGGAGACGGCACTCCAGGCAGAGGCAACTGCAATAGGGCATCCGGGAATGGCATGAATGTGGCAGCTTCAGCTTCCTGAGCCTACAAGGGAGGTCTCATTTAGATTTACGAGAAAATATCCATGGTGTCCCCTCTCCACACAGCCCTACTTGCTGGTCTCAGCTGCTTCAAGCATAGGTGGGGAGATGTCTGTGGAGGGGGGATCTGGGGTAGATATGGCACCATGGAGTTGAGGGAAGAAAGTCACTGAGGCGCAGCCATATGACCTATGTCCTGCTCTGCCACCCACACCTCTATCACCATGTTCACCATACATGACTCTGAATGATAAGGGAGGAATATGGAGAGGTGACAGGGGCCTGTCTCTTCTCTCAGGAAGCTCCTTCACTTCTATGTAAATTTGTGAATGCAAATTGTTATGTGGGGGCAGAGACCCTGAAGCAGCCAAGCCCCAAATGCAAATAATTATGCTGGTGGGAGGGGGGATGTCACCCAAACTCCACCCATCCACTAAGCCTAGGATCCCAGGCTCAACCAAAATGTCCCATGCCCTTCACACATGGCCACGGCCAGTCCTCTTCTCTTTCCCTTCCACCCTTTTTCACTCGATTTGTCTCTCATCTGTTCCTCAATTCAGTTATTAGCAAATTAGTTCTCAGGATCTACCTGGGATTTTAACTTTGTCCTTGGTACTAAGGAGGCTGCAAGAAAGAAACATGTGATTCCTGTCCTAGAGAATGTCACAGGTTGCAGAAGGATATGATTAACTCAATCAAAGCAAGTGAAAAACCACAATGAATAGTATATCATAAAGTATTAAACTGAGTGCCACCAATTTAATGTTTAATGAAATCAGAGAAAGGAAGAAACCCTTGGGAGAGAGGCTGGGGTGATCAGAAAGGCTACTGGGAGCAGGTGGGACTTGAATTAGGTCTTGAAACTGAGCTGGCATCACATGGATTAAGGAGAGATAGGAAAGATGCCAGTGAAGGGCAGGCCTGAGCAGACACAGGCTGGAAGGCACATTACGGAGCCCTTCAGCCTGGCTGGAGGGGAAGGTACTTGTTGAGGAGTAAGGAAAGCCAAACTTTGCAAGACCTTGAATGCTAGGTGTAGGGGTTAGGATGTTAGCTTAGACAGTTGGTTCCAAAACTTTAGTGTGCTGCAGAGGAATGCTGGTTAAAATGAAGGTTCCTGGCTGGAAGCGGTGGCTCATGCCTGTAATCCCAGCACTTTGGGAGGCCAAGGTGGGCAGATCAGTTGGAGTCAGGAGTTCAAGACCAGCCTGGCCAACATGGTGAAACCCCATCTCTACTAAAATACAAAAATTAGCTGGGTGTGGTGGCACGCACCTGTAGTCCCAGCTACTTGGGAGGCTGAGGCAGGAGAATTGCTTGAACCCGGGCAGCAGAGGTTGCAGTGAGCTGAGATCACACCACCGGGAGGCAGAGGTTGCAGTGAGCCGAGATCACACCACTGCACTCTAGCCTAGTGCCTAGCGACAGAGCAAGACTCTGTCTCAAAAAATAAAAATAAATAAATAAATAAACAAAAAAGATTAACCAGGTGTGGTGGTGGGTGCCTGTAATCCCAGCTACTTGAGAGGCTGAGACAGGAGAATCATTTGAACCCAGGAGGCAAAGGTTGCAGTGAGTCCAGGTCGTGCCATTGCACTCCAGCCTGGGCGGCAGAGCAAGTCTCTGTCTCAAAAAACAAAAAGAAGATTCCCAGGACTCAGCCTCCATAGGGATGGGGCATTTTAAACAAGCACTCTAGATGACTGATGGTGGCCCACATACGTTTACTAGGTCTTCTTGTGTCTTTGTCCGTCCTGTGCAGCTGGTGTGGCCTGTGGGTAGAGCCAGGACTTTGTTTGCACCATGGAAACTCCAGGGCCACAGAGGTTTCACCAGTGTTGGCAAGGATGTTAAGCCTTGTCTCCTAGGAACCCAGAGACTGGGCAGGAATTATTTTGACTACGCCATAGCCAAAGGGAAAGCAGCCCTGATGAAAAATTTTAGAGTCATTCCTTTAGAAGAGTCGAGAAGGTGCCTCAGACCCTGGCACCAAGTGGGGCCTCTGTTACATTTTCCTACTTATTAAAAGTGTGGCAAACAAGCAAGTTTTGTAAAGATTTTTTTTATATGATAAAAGTGTTCAGCTCTAGGTTCCTTTATTTTTTATTTTATCTTTTGAGATGGAGTCTTGCTCTGTCATCCAGGCTGGAGCGCAGTGGTGTGATCTCCGCTAACTGTAACCTCCGCCTCCCAGGTTCAAGTGATTTTCCTGTCTCAGCCTCCTGAGTAGCTGGGATTACAGGTGAGCGCCATCATGCCCAGCTCATTTTTGTATTTTTAGTAAAGATGGGGTTTCACCATATTGGCCAGGCTGGATTCAAACTCTTGACCTCAAGTGATCTACCCGCCTCGGTCTCCCAAAGTGCTGATACTACAGGTACAGGCGTTAGCCACCATGCCTGGCCAGCTCTAGGTTCCTTTAAAGCTAGAGGAAGGTTTAAATAGCCATTTTAAAAAAATAGCCATTGCCCCTTAGCACTGATACAGACATTGCATCCCAGATGTGCCCTTTAATAAATTTTATGTTTTATGTGTTTTATGGCAAGTTACTTGCTCTCTCTATTAAATTCTGTTAAACTTTTCAATTTTTATTGGAAAATTTTAAACCTAGAAAAAAGTTAAAAGGATAATACAGGAAAACCAGTAAATACTTTATCTAAATTCACCAAGGGTTAATATTTGCTTTATTTCTTTCTCTCTCTCTTCATATATATGTATATATGTATACGTGAATGTAAAAATATATTCACATATACATATATATGCATTTGCTAAAGTATTTGAAAGTCAAAGATATCATGACACTTAAATACTTAACAGCAAAAACGGGCCAGGTGTGGTGGCTCACACCTGTAATCCCAGCACTTTGGGAGGCTGAGGTGGGAGGAGCACTTGAGGCCAGAAGTTTGAGACCAGCTTGGGCACCATAGTGAGACCTCATCTCTACTAAAAAAATTTTTTTAGTTATCTGGGCATGGTGACACATGGCTGTAGTCTCAGCTACTGGAGAGGCTGAGGGGGAAGGATTGCTTAAGCCCAGGAGTTGGAGGTTGCAATGAGCTATAATTACATCACTGCACTACAGCCTGGATGACAGAATGAGATCCTGTCTCAAAAGAAAGAACAAGGACATTCCTCTTATAATTTCTCTTTTAACCACAGTTTCATCACATTCAATAAATTTGACATTCATACAGCAATATCAGCTAATGTAATAAATATATTTAGATGTCCCCAATTCTCCCAAAATATCCTTATGGCTTACTTATTTATTGTCAGAAACAGAGTCTCGCTCTATTGCCCAGTCTGAAGAGCAGCGGCACTATCACAGCTCACTGTGGCCTCACGCTCCTGGCCTCCAGCTGTCCTCCCACCTCAGTCTCCCGAGTAGCTGAGATAAAGGCACACACTACCATATCCGGCTAATTTAAAATTTTTTTTTAGAGATAGAATCTCACTATGTTGCCAGGCTGGTCTCGAACTTCTCTCCAACGCCTCAGCCTCCTGAGTCACTGGGATATGACTTAAAAAAAAAAATCAAGTATACAACAAAGATTTGAAACCAGTTTGTTTAATTGTCATGTTTCTTTAGTTTCCTCTAATCCACTATTTTCCAATAGTAAAGCACTGTCTTCCAATAGTAAAGCACTGTTGGAAAATAGTTTGAGTTTGAGGAGTTTGAGACCAGCCTGGCAACACAGTGAGATTCTATCGCTAAAAAAAATTTTAAATTAGCCAGATATGGTAGTGAGTACCTTTATCCCAGCCACTCAGGAGACTGAGGTGGGAGGATAGCTGGAGACCAGCAGTGTGAGGCTGCAGTGAGCTGTGATAGTGCCGCTGCTCTTCAGAACAGCAGGACGAGGAGAGTCCCGCTGCCTTTGCTGGTTGTTTGTTTTTCATGACATTGACATTTTTGAAGAGTCTAGGGATAGATTGTCTTATAAAACGTCTCACAATCTGGATTTGTCTGATTTGATCAGATCAGATACATTTGGGCAAGAACATGCGATGGAGGTGAGGCTGTGCCTTCCCGTCACACCAGGTGGCACGCCGTGTCTGTGTCCTGTTAGCGGTGATGCTACATTGGATCGATAGGCTAAGGTATACACCGTAGATTTTGACACTAGGTTACATTTAACTAAGCACTATGCAACTCTTATTAATCAATGTAGTCAAATTATAAAGTTGTGAGGATGAGAACTGAGGTGTCACCTTTGGAAAATAGTGCTTTACAGTTTACAACTCTTTCATACAGATTACCTCATTTGCTCATCAGACACCCCGGAGGGAAATATTTTATTTCCACTGCACAGGAATGCAGGATCTCACTGTGCTTTGGAGCCTGACATTGAATCATAAATCTACCCATTAATAAATGTGTCTTAGGACAAGTTATTTAATCTCTCTATTAAACTTCTGTTTGCTCAACTGCAAAATGGGGATAATAATGTCTTCCTCCCAGAGTTGTTATGAAGACCAAATGAGGGTAATGAAAATAAAATGCTTGCCACAGTGCTTAGCACATAAAGAATACTCAAAAAATGCAAGTGCTGGGTTTATAGAGCTAAACATGTTGTACATACACGTGCTCAACATGAATGTAGACACTGATGTACAGGAAGGTCAAGGTCAGGCCTGTGGCCAACTCAGCTGAGTAAATAGCAGAGCCCAGATTCAAAGCCCCATCTGCCTGACTTGTCCAAGTCCAGGTCCCATGCTCGTTCTCCACACAATACTACCCTGCTGGTGATAGGGCAACCAGTGTTGCCTTGTATGAACCATTTGGTGAAAATCACTTGAATAATGTGTATACAAATTAGATTAGACTTAAAAAAATTTTTTTTATTTTTTTAGATGGAGTCTGGCTCTATTACTCAGGCTGGAGTGCAGTGGCACGATCTCGGCTCACTGCAACCTCTGCTTTCCTGGTTCAAGAGATTCTCCTGCCTCAGCCTCCCAAGTAGCTGGGATTACAGGCACACTCCATGACATCTGGCTAATTTTTTATATTTTTGGTAGAGACAGGGTTTCACCATGTTGGCCAGGCTGATCTCAAACTCCTGACCTGAAGTGATCTGCCCGTCTAGGGCTCCCAGTATGCTGGGTTTGCAGGTGTGAGCCACCGCCCCCTGCCAGACTTGATCTTATTTACATCCAATTTCATATATTCATTACACCTAATTTCCAGAAGCCTGAAGCAAGGCCCTACTTCTCTGATTATACAGAGTTGGCCAAAGGGCCCCATGCTGATGCCCTTTCTTCCCAGAAATCAGCCTGTATGCTGCCCTCAGCTCATTGCTGTGTGTTACTTGGCAACCTTACAACATACCCAAACTCACCACATTGAACAGCAATCACTGTGCATCTGGGAGGCAACACACTGTGGCTGGACAGTACTGCACAGCTGACCCCAAACCTTCCCCTGTCCCGCCCTGCTCCTTCAGGGTCTTTGGTCTGGAGTAGGGGCAAGACTGGAGAATGGTCCTTGGTCAAGGTCCTTGGTTTAGAGGCTCAGGACAGGCAGAGGTCCCTGAAAGTCCCCCCAGGTGTTTTCATTGGAAGTTCCCATTCCTACTTTCTACTAAGCACCCCAGCCCCAACCCCAATCTACATAGGGAAAATCCACAGTAGCACTAAGCCATTATTTCAAGTCAAAGGTCTTCATCCCCTTTGAATGATGATGGGTCCAGTTAAGAATTAATTATAGGCTGGGCTCAGTGGCTCACACCTGTAATCTCAGCACTTTGGGGGGCTGAGGCAGGCAGATCATGAGGTCAGGATTTCAAGATCAGCCTGGCCAATGTGGTGAAACCCCATCTGTACTAAAAACACAAAAATTAGTTGGACGTGGTGGTGCACGCCTATAATCTCAGCTACTTGGGAGGCTGAGGCAGGAGAATTGCTTGAACCAGGACCTGGGAAGCGGAGGTTGCAGTGAGCTGAGATCATGCCACGGCACTCCAGCCTGGGCGACAGAGCGAGATTCTGTCTTAAAACGACAACAACAAAAAGAATTCCACTCAGCTTAGATTGTGAAATGTGTGGTGTTTGCTGTTCAGGTGAGGTCAGTCGTCTAGGGAAGGAAAAATCACTTCTAGCCAAGGTTTTACGGAGGAGATGGGCCTTGGGGAAGGGGAGTTGGATAATCAACTAGGAGGAGGAAAGCATTCTTGATTTGAGGGAGTGGAATACACATCGTATTAGTAAAGGCACAGAAGTAGGGTAGCAAAAGGCCTGGCCAGGGAACTGAGAGGTGGCATCTGCAGGGAGGAGAGGGAGGAGCCCCTCCCTTCCAGACACAGAGCAGACTGGGGCTGTAGAGCCGATAAATATTTCATTGATGGAAAATTGGATATGGCCATGGTGCTTAGGATATAGACTCTTATTTCATGGCTGGGTGTACCCAGATAGCTGATTAGGCTGCAGGAGAGATGCTGCCTCCCCATTCCTGGTTTCCTGGCCACAGGAGGGTGCAGACACTGATCCTTCTTTCCCTATGAGGTCAGCAGGCATACATGTTCTGGGTCTGGGAAGATGAACAAACCCTCCACCCGAGCCAGAGCCCATTGCTTCACCGGTCCCAGACCTACCTCGGCTCCAGTGATTCAGGGGACGTGCATTTCACACCTACTACATGTCAGCTATCATGGTGAGCACAAAGGAGATACAGATGTCTCTGCCTAGGGAGACAGCATAGGGAAACAGACCCCCTAACAGGTCTCTAACTGCAGAGACCACAAATGAAGTGCTAGGTCTGAGCTTCACCGAGGAGGTGCCCCCTGTGCTGACGCAGTCCCTGCAGAGAGGAAGGGGAGGGCTGCTAAGCAACACTCAGTGAGGACTGACTTCTAGGACTGACTCCTAGGCACTGCGCTAGGAGCCTGTTCTGCACTACAACCTTGAATCCTCACAGTTACTGTCAAAAGGACATACCATACCTGCTAATTGCATAAACTAACAGCATTCTAGCAGGAACATGTGCAAAAAATACACATGAAAGAACTTCGAACCATGAGGACCATCTAGCAGTTTGGAGAGGCTGACACATTCATTGGAGGACCAAAGCGGGCTGGCAGGAAATGAGCCTAGGAAGGTGGATGGGCTTTGCATGTCAGGATAACACATCTGGACTTTTTCTGCTTGGCTTTGGGAGGCCTCTGAAGGATAGTGATGAAAAGGGCAGCGCCGAGTGTCCTCTTTCCCTTTTCCATCCCAGTGGCCTCTCTGGCTCTGGCCTCCAGATCGTAATAATTCCCCATCATATCAACAAACACGGATTACACACCTTTACTGTGAGCCAGGTACCTTTCTGAACACTGGGGAAACAGCAATGAACAAGACCAGGGTCTCATCTCACGGAACAATGGAGGAGGGAGCAGTGGAGGGAGACAATCACCTAGTAAGCAAATACATAAACACAAGATCATCTCCAGTAGTCATAGGTGCTCTGACAAAATGAAAATATAGAAATGGGACAGACAGTGAAAGGGGAGGGGAAGACACTTGAGAGGGGACAAACAAGAAAGGCCTTTTGGAAGAGATGACATTTGAGTTGGGACCTGAAAGGTGAGGGGCCAGACAGGAGCAGATATGAGGAAGGGTATTTCAGTAGGAGGCGCAGGCACTTGCAAAACCCTGAGGCAGGAACCATTTGAGTCGGTTAGAGAAATATGAGATTGAGTATGTCCGGAGCAGTGTAGGCTGGGGGGGGAGTGAAGGAGGATAGGAAGACTTCCAGACCAAGGTGAAGTTGGAATTTTATGTTCAATACTCAGCTCAAGGCTGGGCATAGTGGCTCCTGCCTGTAATCCTAGCACTTTGGGAGGCTGAGGTGGGCACCAGAGTTTTCTTTCCTGGGGTTTGGGAGAAATACTCAGGGAATTTGGTGTCTGGGCATTTTCAGAGTTCTTGCTTTACAGAAGAGATTGTTGTCCAGTCTCCCATCTAGGAAGAAATGGTAATATTGGGGTGATCCCCTGGGAACAACAGGGTAGGGTCCTTTCTGGGCTGGAGTGTTGGAATCAGAGAGCTTTCTGCATCCTCTCATACAAACTTAATCCTTTTTCCTCAAAGAGGAAGCCCCCAGCCCCATCAGGTGCAAATGTGCTTCTGAACAATATCCCCAGGGGTGAGAAGGATAGCCCCCCTGAGAGAGGACTCCGGACTGCTGGAGGAAGGCTGATACAGTGAGCAGAGAAGGGCTTTGGAATTAGGCCTTGGGTGTGTTTTTGCAGGTTACCATGATCATTTACTTCTGTGAATTCTTGTTTCCTCTCCTCTCCATGGAGCTACGGTTGGTAAGGATACAGGGGTCTCAGGACAGGGGGTTGGGGGAGATAGTCAATTTCTCCCATTTCAAACCCTTTCCTGAAAGTAGGTTAAGTTGTTAGAGAACAATGACATTCCTGGGCCACAGAGGCTGCTCTTCCCCAACAGCCAGGCAAAGAGCCCTTAACATCAGGCAAAGCCTGAGCTGATTCCTGAGGGAATAGGCAGTGAGAGGCACAGCATGGGACAGCCAGAGGGAGCAGTCCCAGCGTCCCAGAGCTGGAAGGGAGGAAATGCCAAGGCCACACAGGACAGATGGCAGATGTCTGGAGGACATTTTCAGGGACAGAT